>VDFB02071015.1:0-33184 GCA_007258455.2 Sequoia sempervirens
GGAAGCCATCTTACCCATTGAGGTCAAAATTCCTTCACTACGGGTCTCTTTGAAGGGTCTAGCTAATGAAGAGGAATACCGACAATCACGCTTGCACGAGCTAGAAATGCTGGACGAAAGAAGACAAAACTCATTGAATCACCTCCAGGCATATCAAAATCGCCTTTGTCGCAGCTACAATAAAAAGGTCATGGTCAGAAGGTTTGACATTGGCGACCTGGTTCTCATGCAGAACCCTAAGAATCAAGCAGACAGAGAAAAGCCAGGAAAGTTTGAACCAAACTGGTTGGGTCCATATATCATCATATATTCTTTTGGTTCTGGAGCATATCAACTGGCGACTCCAGATGGGGAACAATTGACTGAACCCATCAACAGTTTACATCTCCGAAAGTTCTACGCATAGCATCAGAGGACAAAGCTGGAGGACCCTAAAATACAAAAAAATTGAAAAATGGAAAAAAAAAATCGTCACCTTGATGAAAACCTGGCAAACAGGCATCTTGGTGACACCAAAAAAATCAAAAAATCACAAAAATAGTAAAAAGAAAAATAATTCGTCCAATAGTGAAAACCTGGCAAACAGGCGCTTTGGACAGGTACCATGGTGAAAACTTGGCAAACAGGCGCCATGCGTAATCAATCATTGCTCTGCCATCTATTGTCACTTGGTCTAAACTTGGCTTAGGATGAAGGCTGTCTTCGCCATTATTCTGCAAGTCACCATCATGTCCTGCTCTACCTGTCCTAGTGGACGAACGATCGACATCAAGTCCTGACGACTGTGTGTCCAACAAGTCAACAACATCCTATCTGTATCCCTTGCAAATGGCTAAGTCTTAAACCTGACTGGGGGCATAATGTTTATCATGCGACTGCAGTGGGTGACACGTGAGATCAAAAACATCATAAAAAGTCCTGAAAAAAGCCAAAAACATCGTAAAAAGTCCTGAAAAATGCCAAAAACATCGTAAAATGTCCTGAAAAAAGACAAAAAAATCATAAAACGTCCTGAAGAAAACAAAGCAAAACATTCGACCGCGCAAGACACACAAGTGCACTGTCATCCCTGGTCTAAGTCAATCAAGTCACTAAGTCCATGTCATTGTCCGAACTACGTTGTCTCTGCGCATTTGCTACGTAGGCAAGACTCATACTTGAGTCCCCGAGACATTAGGTCAGTCCTATTAGGTTTGTCAAAATAAATCATGGCGCAATCTTTGCCCATCAAGACAAGGTCATTGGTCGTGTCGAACTACGAGGTCTCTGAGTGTATGATGTAGGCAAGGCCATCTAATCGATGAGTCCCCGAGGCCACACTAGGTCAGTCCATTAGGGTTCATGACACCACAATGGCACACACGTCAAAGAAAATATTCAATCAATTTCCAAATGGGAAAGCTCCTGAAACAAAGTAAAGCAATCTTTTACTCAACATGACAATCTCATTAAGGCAACATTGGCATATAATCAAACACAAGTCAACCTCAGTCAAACACAAGTCAAAACAAGTCAAAACATTATAACGGCTCAAACTGTCAAATTTTGGTTAGTCTTCAGATGCGTCCTTCTGAAAGATAACCTCTGTCATTTACGCCTTAGGATATGTCCTTCCTAGGCGTCGTCATCGTCATTCGGCCTTTCGAGCGATCCTCTTGACATCTAAGGATCCCTCTTCCTAACATTAGCGTTCTTCAGATGAGTCCTTCTGAAGAACCAACTCTGTCATTTATGCTTTAGGATGTGTCCTTCCTAGGCATCGTCATTATTTTGAGGTACCCCTTACGACCATTAGGGATCAAATCCTCCTGACATTCGGCATCATTCAGGATGTGTCCTTCCTGAATTCACCAAGTCTCGACATTTTCAAGGTCATCGAAACTTTAAACACTCGGACATCTTGACATCATCAAACATGACACCTTGGCATCAGAACAATGGCTATCCAGATGCACTTGACAAACACTTGGCAACTGTCTTTTCATCTCTTATCATGTTATTAGTTTTTCAGCGAGATCCCACTAAGCAGGATTTAGAGAAGCAGCGATGTAGCATGACAATTGACACGCATGACTACTAGCTTCTCAACGAGATCCCGATCTTGGGATTTAGAAAAGCAATGACATATCATGATAGAGACTTTATTTTTGTAATTTGGCAATCATGTCACTAGTTTCTCAAGGATGTCCTGGCAACAGGATTTAGAGAAGCCATGACGTTTCATGATCTGTCATTGTCTTTTTCTGCCTGTGGTTGATTATGACGACAAGACTGGGGCAAGCATGCTCCTAGTATGAGTCATAACCATCCTTGTCTGTGACTATTCTGTCTTGGGTAATGGTACGACCTTGCACACCTGGATCTACGTCATATCTTGGTGTTTGTTGACCATTACAACAGTTTGCCCAATGATGATTAAAGAGCAACGAATATTAAAAGTCTTATAGTAAAGTTTTGAAGGATTTGCATCTTCTCATAGGTCTTCTCCTTTTTGGTCTGGTCATCTTCTCTCATCGGTCCCGTCGTCTTCTCTTGTCCATCCTGCGATGATATCCTGTGTCATTCAAAAACATAAGTGCATACATGCTATATCCACTGCATTAGGTCCATACATACATCATACATGGCATTAAATAACATCATACATGGCATTCCATCATATACATAATCATAAACATTGCATTAACATAATCATCATCATTGCATATTTTACATAAATGCATCATGCACATCATTAACATAAGCATACGAATATTGCATCATCATGGCATCAAAAATCACAACATAGACATCATAATACACAAATGGCATCATAAAATAAGCATCGTACATCATACACACATAATGCATAGAACATCACATAACACATATAGGCTGCATCAAAACTGCATCATCATATAAATATCATCTCAAAAATATGCAATGTCACAGGATAAAGTCAATGGATATCCCAAAAATGGAGCTCGCAGGCTCAACAATAAACATAGTGTGTCCAAATACAAATATGCCCCTAGGGTAGGCTCTCATCATCCCCTCGGGGCGAAGAATGTGGTGGTGGCTGAGGCCCTGTCACTGGATCTGAAGCAATGGACGGTCCTGTAATGCCCTGTGGCTGTGAGGATGAGGGAACTGTGAATGAAGGCATCATCTCAACAGTAGTAAACACCTGTGACGTCACTGCTGCTGGACTCTGAAAAGTGGTAGGATCTGTCACTGGTGGCTGACCCTGTACTGACCTCTGAGCTGAACCAATGGAACCCTGACTGTGCCCCGAATGATGACTCGGAGTATGCCTGCGCGAGTGATGTGATCTGAGGCCTGATGTGTGTCCTGTGGAAGTCGACCCTCCGACACTGCTGTGGCTCCTAGTACCACTGCCACTGCCCGACCTGTGCCCACTACCTGTCCTCGTCTGTGATCAAGACAGGGTAGGATCTCGCTGCTCTGGTGGCACTGCCTGCTCATATAATGTCCTGTACTGCCCTAGCCTCATGCTCACCCTGGCCAACTCCCGAGCCATGTCCCCTATGGGTTCTGTACATAGGGCCGCGAACTCTGTACACCATCGTGCTGAATCCTGCTGGCAGATCACCGCCTGATCCCGCTCCACACGGGCTACCTCCAGTGCTGACTGCAGGGATCTCACCTGTGCCTGGCTGGCATCTAGTCTCTGCTGCAGATTGGTCACTCGCTGATCGGCTGTAGCATCCGGTGGCAACTCTGAGGATGGTATCTCCTCCTCACCCTCCACCATCTGCCATCTCAGGAGTCTCTCCGCCTCACCTATGGCCTCATCCTCCAGATCATCATCATCATCCTCCTCTCCTGCCACCGCCGTCTCCTCCTCTCCTGCCACCTCCGTCTCCTGTCTCCCCCCCTCCGCCTCCTCCTCCCCGGCCACATCCGCCTCTGGTGCCCTGACCTCCTCCTCCTGTCCCCCTACCTCTGGCCCCCCCTCCTGTCCCCCCTCGCCCTCTCTCTCCTGTCTGGGCTGCTCCTCCATCTCCCCCTCCTCACCGACCTCGGGGATAGCATCTAATGCTACCCTTGCCACGCGCTGTCGCAACCTGCGACCTGGTACCTGTCCATCCCACCGTCGCCTCCTGCCATCTCCACCGTCATCTCCACCTCGGCCTCCCTCTCCACCTCGCCCTCCATCATCACCCCTGCCTCCGTCCCTCCCTCCATCACCACCCCTCCCTCCATCTCCATCCCTGCCCCTGCCTCTGCCTCTGCCTCTGCCCCCATCTCTGCCTCTGCCCCCTCGTCTAGCCCGCGACACTCGTGGAATCACTGACCGCCTGTCAACTGGCGCTGGCCCGTCAGGATCTGTCAATGGCACGGGTCGGCGTGCCTGCCACCAGAGCTCATAGGCTGGCGTGGTACCTGGATCTGCCGCTCCACCTCTCCAACCCCAAGCCTGGGCTACTAGCCCGTCAATCTGCTGCGTCGCGAAGGCCACTGGGATGGCCGGCCCCCTTGCATGCTCTCTCGATGATCGGGCATACTCTGCTGTCCCCATCGGTACATCCTGCTGCTCCCCGAACTGTCTCAATACACGCTGTGGCAGATACATCTCAATAATCAGCGATGTCTGTACTGTCCGGCCAATGAGGTATCGATACTGCCTGCAAAAACTGAGATGATCATCCTCATCATCCCATGCCTCACAGTCCCTGTAGGGTCTCCAGATGAAGGTCACCATGGTGTCAATCCGATGTCGCCACCACCCTGTCTCACCTATATGAGTCTGCTGTAATGCGCCGGCATAATAGTACGAATAAGGCATCCCCTCGGCCAGCTGTGGTCTGTCGATCGGAGGGCGGAATATGGCAATATGCTCCCATGCCCAGATCATCATCAATGTGGTCCCACAGGAGATACTCTCTCCTCTCCTGTACACAACGTCATGCAGCTGATGATAAAGCATCCCCAGCAAACAGGGACCCCATGCGTAAACTATCCTGTCTCGCCGCATGCCGACCATGACATCCCCCCAACCAATCGGAAATCCGTGTCCTCGTCGGTCAGGTACCAAAATCCCACCAATCAGAGTCGCCAGAAATGCATCAAAGCAACTGTAATGCTCCGCCAGGAAATCCCAATGGATCTCATAACCCTCAATGCCGAGTCCGGCACCCTGATCCTGGTAGTACGCCTGGAAGGTCTGCTCGCCATGGCGGGGATCGTAAACGATCCGCTCCCCTCGAATCAGAATCCGGAGAATGCGGTAGACGTCCTCCAAAGTGATCGTAGCCTCACCTATCGGCAGGTGAAAGGAACAGGTCTCCGAATGCCATCTCTCGCATAGCGCCGTCAGCAAACCCCTGTTCGCCCGAATGGCGGGCATGAATGCAGCATGGAATAAGCCGAGTCTCATCAGTCGTCACCGCTCTCGCGGGCCTAGCTGATCGCCAAACCGAAAGGTCCTCGGTCTGCTCTCCCTCGTGTAAATAGGGGCAAGCTGCCTCTGCAAAAAGATGAACACTGCATTAGCACCTTTTTAGACAACTGTGACCGTCATGGAAAATAACTTAGGGCATGAAAACATCAAAACAAGTTAAAGTAAAAAAAAAAAGGCAAATGCGTCACAAAACTGCAATTGCATCTCAAAAAAACAACTGCGTCGTTCGAACAATCAAATGTATTGTACCAAGTCAACTGCGTCGCTGGTTTACACTTGCGTCATGAATTTAGGCGTTTGCGTCACCACGGTATGAATCTTGGTAGCGGAATTTCATTTCACGACATTCAAATAATCGGTTAGATCTCAATATAGCGATTGACATCACGAGAGAAATGTCAAATCACGATTCGATTTAGCGATTATTATGCGCTGGCTCTCGAATGCGGCGCAAACCGCCGGCGCGGGTTGTTTGTTCGGTGCAGTTGCGTCGCGACGCATCAAATGCGGCGAACGCGAAGTCAGTTGCGGCTTACGCGAACGCATATGCGTCGCGGCGCATTCGTTCACTACCCTAGAAAGCATAAAAAAACACGTAAATCGAGAAAATGACAAAGCAAGTTTAGGGTACATATCGCTGGTCCTGAGCCCTCTGGCCGTCTGAAGGTCCTCACGATCTCTCCGCGGTGCTCTGTCACTGGAATAACCATCGTAGCTGCTGCGTCTTTCGCTCTAAGCTCTCAGGATTTACAAGGTGAATAGTAAAAGTGAATTGACTTTTACCCCTTTGACCACCTATTTATAGGGTGAAAATGACATTTTTTTAACCACAGTCAGTACTGGAGGCTCATTTCCGCACCTTTGACCTCCCCGTAAGTTGCTTTAAACTTGTCAGAATCTGAAACCGACTGCGCCGTTGTTTTTCTAGCCATCAAATTGATTTATCGGGACCTTTTGCAAATTTTTCTGGCGTCGACCCACAATTTGAAAATTTTCCGAGGGGGCAGGAATATTCCGTACCTTCGCTGGGGCATATTCTTGACGTATTTTCTTTGTCACAATAGACAAGCGACATTATGACAAAGAGGGGCAAAATGTAGACACCTAAAAATGACCTAAGCCTGCAAGCTTCATTTTTACCACCTTCGTCCTAGCATAATTAAGTTATCTAATTATGTCCTTGGTCCACATTCGACTATTGATTAAATAATTCATAATTATTTAATTAATTCATGTCATTTGTTCCTCCTTGATTATTAAATAAATAAATATTATTTATTTATCTAATACGTCATTAATTATCTAAGTCTTCCTTTGATTAAATAAATTTCATAATTTATTTAATTTCCCTTTGTCATCTATGTCTTCCTTTAATTAAATAAATTTCATAATTTATTTAATTTCCCTTTGTCATTTTATGTCTTCTTGATTAATTAAATAAATTTTATTTATTTAATTACGTCACTAATTAAGTCCCCCTCTTCTAAAAATTAAATAAATTTGATTTATTTAATTGTCCACTTTCCACTATAATTAAATAATTTTAATTTAATTATTTAATTATTCATTAGCTGTTTCTCTTACTAAAATTAAATAAATTTGATTTATTTAATTTAGCCAATTCTCTTGAATTTTGAATTAAAATCATTATTTAAATTCAAAATAATTCCTTTTGTCACATTCCTCCATAATTAAATAATATCTTGATTATTTAATTATTTACTGGTCAGCTAGAGTAAATAAATTTTATTATTTAATTTCTCCAGCAACCTCTTTGTCCGTGCCAGCCTTATCTTCCAATTTAATTCTTGACTTTTGACTTCTCATTTAATTTCGACCCTTGATTGAATTATGTTATAATTCAATCTCCCTTCATCCTTATCATTTGCCCTAATTTTGACCTAACCCTAATGCACCCAGCAACATTCAATCTTAAGCATTGATCTTAGGGTTCTTGTCATCTTTTCATCCTGGCCACACATTCAAAATTGCAGTTTTTATAAAAGGGCAATTTTGTTCTCATTTGCCTCCCTCAGCTCCCTTGACTTCTTGCACTCTTAGTCTCTCATGTTTAGGTTTCAATTTATGCTACTAATCTTACAGTCATAGTCACTTACAGTCATAGGCATTTTAGTCCATTGTAGGGTTATTTTATTTTCTGCAAATCCTTCAACACTTGCATAGGGCTTAGTCATTTTGTCATAGTTGCTCATACAAATCTGAGGGCATCTTTTATTTATCTGCAAGCTAGGAGGTGTAACAAAGGTTAATCATGGAAGGTGGAGACTTAGGGTAACTTCATCCCTTTTGTCTTCATATTACTTCCTTTGTACTTTGTTACTTCATAGGAATTTTATTGTTATTGTGCTAACCCACTTAATAATAATTTTAGGATTTTCCCTTGATTCTGAATGAACAAGACATTGATGGAGAAGGATAGGAGTATGTTGAGTGGTGTTGTTATAAAACAAAGTTTTTGGGCTAAAGCTGTTGCCACTACTTTTTACCTAATTAATAGGTCTCCTACATTATCTCTTGTTGATAAGGCACCTATAGAGACATGGTTGGGCCACAAGTCTTCATTAATACAACTTAGAGTTTTTGGTTAAGAGGCATATGCACATGCTTGGTGCAAGAGCACCTTGATCATGACATGATTTTATCTTAAGGGTTGATCAATTTTTTATGTTCTAACATTGTAATAGGATCATTTTCAATATATTAAATTCTTTAGGAGGTCAAGTTTTATGTTTGGTGTCAAAATTTCTATAAATGTAAAAGTTGTCCAAAAATTGCAAAAGATGTCAATATACAAAAAGTGATGTAACAAGGAATATGAAAGGTCATTTTCAGTTTTGGGAATTGGGAGGTAGTTGGAAGTTCAAAATATAGGTTGAATGCATTTACAAAGGCTTTGTAACCATTTTTTAACTCGTGGGTGGTTGTGGAATTGAAATTGAATGAATAACATCATTGTTTTTAGGCATTTTCTACATAAATTTGGTGTTTCCAGACCTTGTATGAAACTGTATGGGCACCAATTCTTGTGAAATTATTTTTAAATGGTATAAGAATCAATCACCTTCCTTTCCTTACAAATTTCATGTAGATTAGCTTTCATTTGAAGAAGATATTGTGTTTTTGTAAAAACGGTTTAAACTCAGGCTAGGGTAAACAGTGAATGAAATAATTTGTACCTCTCCTTTGTTTTCCAATGGAACTCTTTGATTTTTGATGAGGATGTCCTCCTATATATGTTCTTTCATTTTTTAGTGGATTGAGGGTGAAATATTAAAGTTAAGATAGGAAGAATGAAGTTTCTTGACTGTAAATTTTGAGTATACAGCCTGTAACAGGGTTATGAGAAGAACACAGTCTAGGGTTTGCAATAAAAATATGGGAATGAACTTGTGATGCATTTTTAAGTTTGTAACAGTCCATTAACACCTACTTGAAGTGTTGGGATAGTAAATTTTTATTTGGAAGTTGAATATCTAATAACCCTTGTTTGGCATGAAGGCCTAATTAGGCCTAATATAGTCTGTTACAACCCATTTTCAAGCATTTTCTCTGAAGAACCTAATATTCATTTTGCAATATGTTTTAAACTAAGGAAAAAGGTATCTGAATATGTAAATTTTCTTGGACTTGTGAATGGGGAAGTAAAATTTGAGGTTTGATGGGTGTAAGTGCCATTGAAGTATGATAAGGACAGTCATAGTAAAAAGATGAAAATGTGAAAGGGAAAACTTTGTAACTAGACGGTTTGGGTTAAGTTGAGGTTACTCAAGTTTCTTGAAGGTCATTGGATAAGTTTGGAACCCTATTTGGGTCTGAGTTTTATGGAATTCAGTCTTTGTGCCATTTTTGTATGAAGTTTTGTTATGAAGCTTTGAAGAGTTTGAGGGATTGAATCCCTAATTGAGAAAATTGTGTTCAAGTGTGATTGTTTCTTCCTCTAGCATTGCATCAAAGTGGTATCAGAGCTAGAAGGCTCTGGGAAAAGAGAGTTTGTGGTTTTGTGGTTGTGTGTTGTGGTTTTGTGCAGGTTAACAAGAACCTAGTTGCTTCCAAGAGAAGGTCGAGAAAGTTGAGAGAAGTTGAAGCAAGGAGAGACTTGCTTGAGAAGAGGAAAAGATGGAAGTGATAAGAAGATGTTCGTAGGTAGAGGAAGAGAGGAAAAAAAGAAAGAGACAAGAGAAGATGGATAGAGAGATAGTTGAGTTAAAGCAAGAGTTGAAAAGATTGGAATAAGAGTTCCAAGAATCCATGATGAAGATGGAGCAGTTGACAAGTTGGCATTTGAAAGTGAAGAAAAGAGTCACATGGCCCATAAAGAAGATTGTCAAGAGAAGAAGAATGCAAGAAAATTTAGTAGTAAGAAGGAAAAAAGAAGAAGAAAAAGCATATGAAGATGCTGAAGAAGGATTCTTTGATGAAGAAAAATGTAGTGCAGCCATTTCCAAGCAAAAAGATGAAGGAGAACTAGTGATGAAGAACCTAATTTCAGAGAGTGAAGGGAAGATTATGAATGAATTGATCTTGGAGATTTGAAAAGAATTGAGAAAATATGGATGTAATATGGTTGAAACAATGTGTTATTTCTTTGTTATGCTAATTCTTTGGATAGGGAACAAGTTGAAGGTCAAAGGACAAGGAGAGAAACAAGGTATTGAGAAGCATCAAAGCATAAAGCACTTGATTTCAGTTGGTGAGCAAGCTATGAAGCTAATTTTCATGGAAAAATTCAAACCCAAGGTGAAAATTAAGGTGGTTAATAGTAGTTTCAAGATGGAGCAGTGGCAGAGCATGCAAGGAAATCAAGTTGCGGACAACTACAAATTCAAGTGGACTTGAATTTCATTTCACTGGGAGTTTTGTGCAAGAGCACCTTGATCATGACATCATTTTATCTTAAGGGTTGATCAATTTTTGATATTCTAACATTGTACTAGGATCATTTTCAATATATTAAAGTCTTTAGGAGGTCAAGTTTTAAGTTTGGTGTCAAAATTTATGTAAATGTAAAAGTTTTCCAAAAATTGCAAAAGATGTCAAAATGCAAAAAGTGATGTAACAAGGAATATGAAAGGTCATTTTCAGTTTTGGGAATTGGGAGGTAGTTGGAAGTTCAAAAGACAAGTTTAATTCCTTTAAAAATTATTTTTAACCATTTTGTAACTCGTGGGTGGTTGTGGAATTGAAATTGAATGAATAATATCATTATTTTTAGGCATTTTCTACAGAAAATTTGGTGTTTCCAAACCTTGTATGGAACTATATGGGAACCGATTCTTGTGAAATTGTTTGTAAATGGTAGAAGAATCAATCACCTTCCTTTTCTTACAAGTTTCATGTAGATTAGCTTCCATTTGAAGAAGATATTGTGTTTTTTTGTAAAAACAGTTTAAACTCAGGCTAGGGTAAATAGTGAATGAAATAATTTGTACCTCTCCTTTGTTTTCCAATGGAACTCTTTGATTTTTGGTGAGTATGTCCTCCTATATATGTTCTTTCATGTTTTAGTGTATTGAGGGTGAAATCATAAAGTTAAATAGGAAGAATGGAGTTTCTTGACTATAAATTTCGAGTATACAACTTGTAACAGGGTTATAAGAATAACACAGTCTATGGGAATGAACTTGTGATGCATTTTTAAGTTTGTACCAGTCCATTAACACCTGTTTGAAAGGTTGGGACAATAAATTTGTATTTGGAAGTTGAATATCTAATAACCCCTGTTTGGCATGAAGGCCTAATTAGGCCTAATATAGTTTGTACAACCGATTTTCAAGCATTTTCTCTAAAGAACCTAATCTCCATTTTGCAAATTGTTTTAAACTAAGGAAAAAGGTATCTGAATATGTAACTTTTCTTGGACTTGTGAATGGGGAAGTAAAATTTGAGGTTTGATGGGTGTAAGTGCCATTGAAGTATGATAAGGACATTCATAATAAAAATATGAAAATGTGAAAGGGAAGACTTTGTAATTGGATGGTTTGGGTTAAGTTGAGGTTACTCAAGTGTCTTGAAGGTCATTGGATAAGTTTGGAACCCTGTTTGGGTCTGAGTTGTATGGAATTTAGTCTTTGTTCCATTTTTGTATGAAGTTTTGTTATGAAGCTCTAAAGAGTTTGAGGGATTGAATCCCTAATTGAGAAAATTGTGTTCAAGTGTGATTGTTTCTTCCTCTAGCATTGCATCAATGCTCCAAAGGAGAAGCAAACAAGGTTGGAGAAAAAGGATATGAAATGTATTTTCATCAAATAAAATTATGGTGTGAAAGGATACAAGCTTTGGGATCCTATTGCATAGAAGGTAATATATAGTAGAAGTGTTATTTTTAGAGAAACTTGGCCTTCTTCTATTACATTGTAGGTAGAACAAAGTAAAAATGAAGATGTGATTAAACTTCCTTCTACACCTAAGAAAGTTGAATCAAGGCCCATGGATAAACAAGAAGTTGAAGAGAGCTCATCTAGCTCTGAATCTTTAGAAGAGGAGGAATAAACTCCAACTCAGCTTGTTTGTAGGTCTGCAAGAAATAGAAAACCACCTGAAATGTATTCACCTAATGATTGGAGATATATTTTTACTTTTAATACTAACATGGATGAACCCAAATTAGTAGAAGAGGCATTAGGTATGAATGGAGTAGAATCTTGGAATATTTCTATGGGTGAAGAAACAACAAATTTGAAAAAGATTGATACATGGGACCTTGTACCATTGCCTGAAGGAAGAAAAAAATTTGGTTGTAAATGGGTGTTCAAAAAAAATATTGGTTCAAATGGAGGTATTGGGAAGTACAAAGCAAGGTTAGTTGAAAAGGTTACTCTCAAGTTGAGGGTGTTGATTATGGTGAGATATCTTCTCCTATTGCAAAAATGACATCCATTAGATTTTTTCTTTCTATTGTTGCTTCTTATGATTTAGAGGTTGAGGAAATGTGTGTGAAAATTGATTTCCTTCATGGTGACTTGGAGGAGGATATTTATTTGACACAGCCAGAGCACTACGTGGTGAAAGGTAAAAGTAAATTGGTTTGCAAATTGAATAAATATTTGTATGGCTTAAAATAGAGTCCTAGGATGTGGTGTCAAAAATTTGATACATATGTGTTGAGTTTTGGATTTGAGCATTCTAAATCAAATCATTGTTTTTATTATAAAATTGATGGTGATCATTTCCTATTTATTGCATTATATGTTGATGATATGTTATTTATTGGTAGAGGGAAAGGTATGATTTCAGATTTGGAATCTTAACTTGTTGCTAAATTGAAAATGAAAGATCTTGGTGCAACTAAACACATTCCTAGGATGGAAATTAAAAGAGATAGAGTGAATAGAAAGCTATGGCTTGGCAAAAGTAAGTATGTCAATTTAGTTTTAGAAAAGTTTGATATGAGGATTGTAGACCATTGGGTGTTCTTGTTTCAGCTAGAACAAAGTTATCTATTTCAGATTGTCTAATATTTCCATTAGAGATGGAATACATGAGAAGACTGCCTTACTAGAGTGTAGTTGGAAGTTTGATGTATGCTATGGTTTGTACTAGACTAGACATTTCCCAAGAAATGGGAGTTATTTATAGATATATGTCTAATCCTGGTAGAGTTCATTGTGATGTAGTTAAAAGAGTCTTTAGATATTTGTGTTGTACCTTAGATTATTCCTTGTGTTATCATAGTAATATGACTAAAGATGAAATTTCCCTTGATATTCATGGTTATGTAGATTTATACTAGGTATGTGATGTTGATAGTAGATGATCCACCAATGCTTATGTGTTTAGTTTATAATTTAGTGATTGTCACTTGGATGAGTAAGCAATAGGTTGTGGTTGCTTTGTCCACTATTGAAGTTGAGTATATGGCAGCTACTCATGCTTTTAAAGAAGGCATTTGGATTAAGATATTGTGTTTAGATATTGGGTTAAAATAAGGTGCAGTGAAAATTTATTGTGATATTCAAAGTGTGATATGTCTAGCTAAGAACCCAACATTTCATGCTAGGACCAAGCACATTGATGTACAATATCATTTTGTTAGAGATATGGTCAAAGATGGTAGGGTGAAGCTTGTTAAGGTGGAGACTTTGATGAATGTTGTTGATTCTTTAACTAAGCATGTGAGCATAGAGAAGTTCAGATGGTGTTAAGATGCTATGGGCCTTTTAGCCCCTAACAATTAAGAGATGATGTTTATACATCATCCCATTTCTTTTGCAAGGTGTTTGACAAGTGGGATTTTTTTTGGGAAAATGTGTCTCAACCTTGCAATTACATAAGGTACTATTGATATGTCGGTGATAGGGAGGACACAGGGTTCCCCCTCGCGAGGGGTCTGGGGGGATCTTCTCCCTAGTGGGGGGTCCAAGGGCCACATGCCCCAGTGGGGGCTCGAGGGAAACACCCCAAAAACTAAATTATATATATTATTATTGTAAAGTCGATCATTCATCATTAGGTCTCAAATCTGACAGTTGATATTTTGTTGGCTTAAATTTCCCTAGAAGGAAACCCTATTTTATGAGAGCATTATGTTATGATTGTGTATGGTGATGTATTATGAGAGTTTGATAGTGGTTGTGTTGCCTCTGGATCTTTGGTTGGTGATATTGGACTGTGAGAAGCTTGCTCTGCAAGTATAAATTGTAATATTTGTTATTTCTAAAGAATATATGAAGTGGCTTTTGGAGTGTGGGGTTTTTCTCTTGAAAGGGTTTTCTCATGTAAATCACTGTGTTGTGGTATACATGATATTTTTGTTTATTTCTGTTTAAGTTTCTGTAAATGTTAAAGATCTATAAAGTTTTGCATTATCCTCCTCTCAAGATTAGTGTAGGAAGTTGTTCCTGCTACCTTAGCTTCCTTATAATATTTCTTCCCTTTCTTGGGTTTGTTTTTTCTTTCTTTCTTCTACACTCATCTTCATTGCTACTTCAATGATCTTAGTTATCTCTCTTTCCCTTTTGGTTTTCCCTTTTCCCATATGTATTTTTAGTTTGGTATTTTCTCTTTCCTCTATATGATGATTTCAAAAGGTTTCTCATGAACAACCACATATTTTCAAGGATCTCTAGGACTCCCTTTCACAAAGGTGGACCTTATGGTTTGATGAGTTTTCATTTTTAGAAAACTTCATATTTCTTCTATGTCTCTAATTTATTTAGTGTTCTCTCCAAGGTCTCAACAATGAAACCAATGTTGGAAAGAGAAATGGGGGTAGTGCATTTCGAAAGGATATGTAACCTGATATTTCCTAAGTATTCAATTTATACCCTAGAGGATACAGTAAGAGAAACAAACATTCAATAGGAAGCTATATGGCATTTATAACATTAAATAGTATACTCAACAAAGTAAATTATTCAGATATCCATACATACATGTCTTCCTTATATTCCTTCTAGTATACATATATCATAATAGGTGTAAAACGAGTAGGTTTGGTCTTTGCTCTGATGCTATTACTATACTCTATTACATATATCTACTATCATATATTTTTCTCATCATATATGTCCTTTATATCCTATCTATTACAAATGACATATATACATTCATTCCCTTGAAGGGATGTGTGTACTTCATCACGGTTGTTGTCCTTTACCGATACCACAATATTGTTTCGATAAGCTACTGGTATGCTTTGTTCCTCCCTTTGACCTACTAACAAAGATCTAAACCAAAATGACTAATGTAAATATGTAGGTTGTTGTTTAAATGGATTATTTTGTTGTTTTTGATCAAGTTGATTTTTTTATCCAAGGATGACTAGGAGCTGTTTAAAGAAGTCCAAAGTGAACTAGTGATATGGGATGAAGATGAAAAGTTGTATGTTTTTGTTTTTAATGGTGAGGTTGACTATAATTTTGTTTTGCACAAGACTCTAGTTCTCTAATGACTGCTGGTGAAAAATAGGAATCTGAGATTTTAAGGGTTTTGTTATTTTGGATTGATAGTCAAAAGTGACAAATGACAGTCAAAAGTGTTGCACTTCCTCTGATAGAAGCATTTGGATTTTGTAAAAGTGTAGGTTTAAATGTAGATGCATCACTGTGTGATAGTCAAAAGCATCATTTTACCATGTTTTAGGAGTTTGAAAAACTATTTTGAGACAAATGCATCCAAATTCACATAAGCGTCGATTTGTAGATAGACACGCCAATTTGAAAAAAATAAAACATATCAAGATACAAACAAAAGCAATGCAACAAGATGGTAAAAAAAATAATTTGAATCAGAGACAGTTTTTATAATTTTAAGACCTAAAAATGTCTAAGGTTTAAATTTTTCCTGATTGTTTGAAGTTTGAATTGTGTTTGTCTAATCTGGCAAGTGATAAAAAAAACAAATAATCACATAAAGGAGGGCTAACTCTAAGGAATTTTGGATAGATTTTGTGTGACTTCTTCAAAAAGATCATGCTAATTGGTGTTACAAATATTTGAACAATGAAAACACACCATAGATACACAACCTAGCTAGTAGTAGATTAGGTGTATTAACTTGGAACAAGCCCACTTATTGAAGCAAATATATCCAAAATGAATGTGTGACTAGAGTATACGAAGGTCATGTACCACCTTTGCACCTCTCACCTTAAAAAGGATGAGGTCTTAATCAAGGAATATAAGTCAAATCAATAAGGGGACATATATGGCGAGTAACTTCATGCATGATATTGTATGTTACATAATTTCAAGCTAACGGCTGAAAAGTCTTAAAGGCTACTAATAAACAAGGTTCATAATGGGAGATCAATGAACAATGAGCCAGTTTGTGGATGCCCAAGTCAAGAGGGGTCTCCCCTCTTCTCTTCACCTATACATGTCTCAGTGGACTGAGGGTCATGAGGCTTGGCTTGAAGGATTTTGGCCATACCTTGGATACAAATTTCATTCTCCATCTTTATATACCCTGCCAAAAATGTGGTTGAGGTCACCATTGAGGTATTAATCCCCAAGCAGGTCTCCTACTTGAGTTAGATAGTAATGACATTATTTTTTATCCCTAAGATCATTCTTAAGAGTTGCAAGGGGAGAGCATACACAGATAGTCACACTTCAGGTGTACAAACAAAGATTAAAATTTAATGGTGCTTTTGATTTCTAAGATCTCACAAAGTGTAAGGAAAGTGCATACACAATTACTAACCTACCAAACATGAAATAGACTGCATTTTAGTGCTCCAAATTCAAAATAAGATTTGTATTATTCAATTACTACACCAAATTGAAAATGAGAGTTGTATTGTTCAATTTTAAGAGCACCAAAATAAAATGTGAAAGTTGATTATTCAATTTTAGAACACCAATTGAAATGTGAAAGTCTAGACTAATCAAAAACCTACAACACAAATGTTAGTAGTCTTTGTGTTTAGTCTTCTCCCTTTGTATGCCACATGCTACACAAAAGTTAGCTCAAAAAGAAAAGATCCAAAAAAAAATACACATTAGGGTCAGATGAATGAAAGGAATCAAAAATATTTTGCAAAACCCTAACAGAGAAAAAGTGTCAAGTTATACTTAAAAGAAGTGTCACGTTTCTACAAAAGTGTCATTGTAAAAGTGACAGAAGTGTCAATCTTTTCACAAAAGCATTGAAATATCCTATAGATAGAAAACAAAAGATTATCAAAATAAAAGCATCATATTTCTTCAAATGTGTCGACCTTTGCTATGAAAATGTGTCAATATTTGAAAAATGTGTTGTCCATTAATAGAAGCGTTGTTGTAACCTGCAACACAAACATAAAATGGTATCATTCAAAAGCGTCACTCTTAAACGAAAGCATCATTGTATGTTTGCATATGCATCAAAATTTTGACAAAAGCATCATATAACCTCTAACAAAATCGTCTATCTTCTACAAAAGCACCTTTGTAACCTGAAATCTAACAAAGATTCACAAAAGGGTTAAATCCAAGATGTGGGTCTCACCTAGCATGCCAAAAGATCATAGGGTAAATATGAGTGATGGTTAGAAAATATAATTCAAGCAATCAAAGTCTACAAACACTAAAAACTTACAAGATTAAGATCATTATAACCCATACTCAATGAAATACGTTTGCTAAAGCTTCAAAGATTTAAAATAAAGTAAATGAAATGCAATTCAAACAATTAAACCAAAGACACAATACAAACCTTCAATCCCATTGTGAATTGATGACAATTTGTGATGTGGATTGCTCAAATTGTACATAATCCATGATTGCAAAAGCTCAAGATTGATGTGATTCACAAAAGGGGATCTTTAATTCTCAAGATTGCTCAAGAATTCAAGACAATGCCTATGCTTATGAAAATTGTGAATGATTTTCATGAATGAATGAGTTGTTTCATAGATTTTAGGATTTTTGATCAACTGTGGAGATTGAATTTGAGGATCAATGGATGAGATGAAATCAATGAGATCAAGGAAGATCAAGGGATGAGATTTCGTGAGCCCAAAACATCCCCATTTCATGGAAAAGTGGTTGAAGATATTTCAAATTGGAGGGAAAAAGACATTTGAATTTGAATTGGGAATATTCTCTTTTTAAAAAAGGAATATTCTTTATGCAAGTTGGAGAGTTCGAGGAAAATTAGGGAATTAAATAATTATGAAAATTATTTAATTGTGAGGATGAGAGAAATAGGACATTTAATTAAATAATTGAAAACCATTTAATCAAGTGGGAAAGAGAAAAAAATGAATTTAATTAAATAATTGAAAATTATTTAATCAAGGGAAAGAATTAGTGAGAAATCATGAATTAATCAAATAACATTAATTATTCAATTAATAGAGGAATAAAGTGAATTTAATCAAATAATTAGAAATTACTTAATAAAAATGAGGGACTAGGTGATAATGAAGAAAATGATGTTAATAGGAAAAATCAAGATGTGTGATATGTTGAAACAATTTTAGGTTTCTACAACACCTAACAAAATGCTGACAAAAAACTATTTTTTCTTTACCATTTGAGAGATCAAATAAATTCATTTAGAAATTATGTTTTGCAAGCATGTAGCCCTTATTATAAGCTTTCCAAGAAGTATAATTTTAAATATTTTAAATTTATTATTATATTTATTGTGAATGTGGGTTTTTCACCAAACATCAAGGTATTTGTTTCATACACAAAAAATAGAAAATTAGAGATTTTTTTTTTAAAATGTTTTTGATTAGGGGAAAAAATTGCTTGTATTGGGTTTCAGGTCTAAAAAATATGTTACTAGGTATTGATGTTCTTGTTTCAACAAAAAAATAAAAAATTAATTTCAATACATACAAAACAAGTTATGCATTATGACATACACCTATGTTCAAGTTATAATTACTATAATTTTCAAAAATAATAAAAAATATGCAACAAAAAATTATGATAAAATATCCATGCATTAGATATTTGATGTTATAAATCTATGTTTTAAAAATTATAATTTTATCCTTTCAATAAAAAAAATTATGCATTACGACATAAATGTTACTTTTTAAAAATTATGTTTATTATAAAAATAGGTTATTAAAAGTTATTTAAAAAATTCACATTTTATTTCTAAATTTATTTTAAAAAATATATTTAGAATAAACACACAAATCCTCACAAATCACTAGTTCACATGATCTCTAAATTATAATGGTTTAGTTGCTATAGGTTTCATAAAGTAAAAATATGGTGAGAAATGTTGATTTCAATGTCCTAATTTGGCCAAAAAGTGGGACATAGTATTGTGGGCTGACCCAATAGTAAAAAAAAATTATGTATAGTAATTTTTATTCATAACAAACAATTTGTTGGCTACACCTCCTATTTTCACAATTTGACCATTTTAGTTACCCTTGTTTGCATTCATTTTATTATATTTTCTTTTATCTTTCCACAAACAAATTTCATTATAACATTGAAGACATGTAGGGTTAGATATCATCCTAAAATTTATTTATTTTAATATATATATATATATATATATATAACCACTATAAGGGCCACTTGAATTCTATCCATTTAGAGGAATGAGATTTGTTGTTAGAGCACTTATATTTGTGGAATAAGAAGTATAGATCACAAAGATCATTGATAAAGATAAAAATTTGTAGCCTTGATCATAGAGATCATGTAAGGTTCGAAACCCTAAACTATCTCATGAAAATAAATAGTAACTCATTTTCACATAAATATAGAAATAAAATGGAACATCTTCAACTTATACAAATGAAATATTACATCTCACATGTAAAAGTGTTTAATCTAGAATATTAAGTAATAAAAATAAGGTACATCATCACATGAAGTACTATCTAGTCAAGTATTATAGAGTACAAGATATAATTTATGCAAGAATATGACTCTGGATCTCATGCCCATCTCATCATAACAATAAAAGTAAAGATATATAAAAAAACATAATCACTAGAGTCTTCAACTTCCAATAACCCCAATGGTCATTTGCAAACAAAGAGATGAGAACATGGCTTTTTTGTCCAACCACGAAGCTTATGATTTCCCAAAATTCTTCCTAACATGCATTTCACATACAAGCATGTTATGCCCTACTATCAAAATAAGGAAAAGAGAATAAAATAACATCCATCTATTTTAATGGTACACATAGCTTTGGAAAAGGAAATTAAACTGTAAACGGTAGGTAGATCTAGAAAATCAAATCTATTCCCTTCTATTAGTCCCTATTCAACACCCGTCTTGAAAGGTAAAGCTAAATCACATATATAAGAAAAATACTTTTCTCATGAAGACAATATAACATGCATATATCCAATGATCATAAAAATAAATAACCCTTTTATGTTCATGTAAAATGATTATATATGAAGGAATTTTATTATTTCAATCCTTTCATTGCATAACGATGGTTAAATATGTAATTGACATGCAATTTTATCTCTAACTAATGATATGCAATATTTAGTGTATATGCAATGCTAACTAATTTTTTATGTCATGCAAGTTAAATTCATAAGAAACCAGTTCATAACATATGATGAATATTTGTATCATTATATTTATATAGTTTAGTTATATGTATATATGAGTATGTATATACATCTATATATAACTATAATTATACCATTGATATGCTGATTGGAAATAAAAGAAACAAATTCATAAAAATTAAATGATAGTTTTGTATATTCACTTGTACAGTTTTCCTATAAAATCATCCCAATAGAAATAAAATGTTTTTCTTTTCTCAATGATTTCCTTTACAGGCCATTTCATTTTTTTCATTGGCCAAACCCAAATGTAACCTTGGCTACCTTCCTCAAGCCATTGTTTGTATCTTTCCAAATCTTTTCGTAATGTTGCTAGCTCTCTTTCAAATTCAACATCTTGCTTTTTTTTTACTTCTTTCTTCTTGTTTCTCTTTGTGAGACTCTCCTTTTCTATATGCATCTTAAAGTATTCATCCATCTTTTGAACAACTCACCTAGGGCTTCTTCCTTCACCACTCTTCCTAGATATTTTGGGGCTTTGATCTTCTTGCAACATTTACTCGCTCCTTCCGCTACTACCCACAGGTCTTGGCTAAGTTGCTTCACTTCAATAGTCTACTCAATGCTCAAAACCTTTTGTGCTCTGATACCAAATGATGGAACACTCTAGTATCTCCTCCTTCAGATTACCACAAGAACTCACACTTCCTCATATATTTTCTAATGGCATCAAACATCTACAGGTTTCCTGATCTATTGATAATCAGACATAAAAAGTTTTTATACTTGGAAACACACCACATTCAAACTTACTCTATTCTACAAGTGACATGAATGATAACACTTATCAATAACTTCAAATACAACTCAACTAGATTGTTCATGAAGATATCATATAATCAACAACTATTGAACAAACACAATGTCAGGTAATAACCAATAAACTTCATTTTATTCATTCATCTTTCACAATACAAAACATAATGAACATTCTTGTTCTCTCAACATAGGTCTGAAATCCTTCTAATACTTTTCTTTGACTACTCCTATCGTTGTTCATTTCTCTTTGTTCATCCCTCTACTTGTTCCCATCAACCTTCCTTATTTATCGATCTCTTTAACTTCAATGTTCATTGTTCCTCATACTCGTCCTTTGCCTTTTTACCAATCCCATGACCTCTCTATACATGCAATGCTTCTTGTTTCTTTGTCTTCTTCATGTATCACATTATTCTTTCAATTGAGTGACCTCTCAATCCACTGTTTCTCTCCTTCACATCAACCACTTCTCTTTTTCCCAACTTCTTCCCACCATGCAGCCTATCAATAATTGAACTTTCCTCTTCCCAATTATTCTTCCACAAGCATTCACCTTGTTTAGTTTCTCTCTAGGCCTTATCTATTCATTGACCTCCCCTCTTCTCTCCTTTTTCTCCCTCCTATATTTTTGAATATGGCCTTCTTATGATTAGCATCTCACTTAGTCAGTCTCTTCCATTCCTTGACCAACCTGACCCACCATTTCCACTCCCAATTGATCCTCCTTTATCTTGTCTTCCTATTTCTTTCATTTTCCCCTCTTTCCAGCTACTTTCATAATTGATTCTTCATTCATTCCTTTACCTCCAAAACTATTCGACTACAACTGCCCAACTATCCACCTCTAACCATCAAACTCTATCTGTTTTTCTTTTCCTACCGAAGGAAACTTTATTGTTTTATCTTACTTCCTGCCCATGTAATGACAAGAACTATATCTATCCAAACTCAAACAACCAACTTTATGTCCAGGTAGAGATAGGAACTACTAACAAAACCAAAATTTCCACAAATTCAACATTGTAACCCATATAGGATTGATGCCCCAACATCAAAAAAGAATTCATATATTGCTATAGTCACAAACTATTAATTAATTTAGGTTTAATAAACTCATACCATATATATATTAAAATTGATATGATTGTTATTTCTACATTATATGTAATAATCAATACACAGGTTCTTATAATAGCTACAAATATTTCTAAAAACATGGTTGATTCTATGGTTTCAAGTGCTACAAGTGAATCGATATGATGGCACTCACATATATATGGAAATTGAATGTCTTAATCAATTTAGTATGTAGTTCCATGCATAAAATAGGTACATAAAAATATATTCAATTTCCACAAAAAGTTACAGGAAGATCAATGCCATATATTGAGGCATTAAGGTCGACACACAGGTTTTGTTAAGTATGAACATGTATAAAAATACACATATTGGTTGATACAAAGAATTAAATACATGCTACGATACAAACAATAATTTCCTTTAAACCACATGATACAATAACAATATCATTCATCATCTAAATTTGTAGATTTGGTTTTATTTAAACCTTTACCATGCATTCATAAGCCATGCTACAAACAACAATAATAAGGTAATATATAGTCTCTTGCTTTGCATGCTAACTCCTCAACTCTGCTCAGATACTATGATGCCAATCCTCATTATTTGTTGCCAGTAATGATATCAAGTCAGTCGTCCCTCTCCTTCATTGAGTTCTATTTTCATGGTTTTCATATTTTTATGCAAGTGTTCGACTCTAGTTGGAGTATCCCTTTAATTTTAGAACAAAACTTTCTCCTCATGCCAAGATCACATGATTTATCATGCATATCATTTGAATTTAAAACTTATTTAATTTTTTTAATAGGAATCTATTTATATATTCATATATATAAATAATGGTCATTATTATATATATAGACATACAATTATAATAATTGTGAACATAAAATTTGTATATTTATATAAATATATATAATTACATTATTATATATAAATATATATTATGATATTTATCATTATCAAAAATTTAAAAATAAAAAAATATTTTCCCAATTAAATTAATTTTCAAAAACAAAAAAAGCCATAAGACATAGTCATTATTTAAATCATAATACACAATAGGCAATGATCTATTTATGATAACACAATTGTTGGCATATGGCTTCTATTGTTGTCATTGATGGCAACCTAATTCATTAATCCAGTCAGCAGTTTAGTATTTGTTCATACCAGCAGTTAGAGTGAAGAATAGAGTATTACCAAAAGATAGAGTAAAGAACAGGGTATCCAGTTAAAGTCAAGTATGTTGATTCATATGCATCACCATATTATTAGTATGAGTCATGGATCTTGGAGAAGGTTGTTAAGCATCTGAAATATATTACAATCAAGTTTTGTGTTGTCACATCGATCGGTGTATGGATTAGGAGATTTGGTAGGATGATTTTCTGCTTATCAGCTCACGAAGGCCGACTAAGTAAATGTGGCATGTCACAGATATTCGAGGTATAATAAATTAAGGTATCCTATGCTTGAGGATTTTGTTTTGGGACCTCACTATGTTGTGGCTAACTTTAATGGGTGCGCATTAAATGTAATTTGTGGATAGAGCCAACAGTTGGTAGATATTTTATATTTTGTTGAAGCTGACATGAAGCAATTAAATCCTTGGTAGTGGATATATATAAGAGATTAGTCAATTCATTTTGTGTGTGAGTTCGAAGTGTGTTGGGAATATCAGAAGGGTTGCAGAGCGACTATGCATAATTTCACTTGTACAGAAGAGGATTTTGTGAAATGAATTAAGGCAGAGCAGAGTGAAGTGCAGAATCAGACAGAAGGTCCATAATCTGATCTATGAGCCTAACCGAAACTGTAACCAGGTATTTGTAGATGCTACTTTCTCAGTTCAACCTTTTGATGTAATCCAAATCTTTTGTAAGGCAGCGAGCTCTAGGCAGTGTTCCTGAATGCATGCGCATTCCCATTTTCTCTATGCTTTTAATAGAGTATAAAATTGTGGATTAACCTCCACCGTGGTTTTTCCCCTAACAGGGTTTCCACGTAAAAATCTTGGTGTTATGATGTTATGGTTATTTTCTTCATGTGCTTGCATCTTTAATTTTGGTTAAGTATTGTAATTGGTTTAAAGATCTGGTTTATAAAGTTAAGATTTGCAAAACACTGATTCACCCCCCTCTCAGTGTTCCTTGAGTCCAACAACAATGCATAACATAATCATTCACAATGTAGGATGAATGCAACTACCTGAGTGTGTGTGTAGGATTTCCATCATGTCGATTATTTCTGGGCAACTAGGTCATCTCTACCTCAACCATATTCTCACCTTTAACTTATTCCTACACTCATTTGCAATCAATATCTCATTAATAGGTTATCTCATAAAAACATAATCAATAATTGAAATATTCGCATCATAATAACTCATCATTATTTTAATCACACTAGCATGTATTTTAAAGATAACATCTAATGTATCATCCATGAAAACACATTAACCTATGGGCATGTGTAGGATCATTATGGGCCAAAAAGTGGCAATAAGAGAAAAAAGTGCATTTGTACTTCACCAAAATCATGAAACACAAAGTTGACTTTTTGTATGTTTTTGTATGGGTCAGGTAAAATTTGATTTTAGTTTGGTAATTCCAAACCAAAATAGATATTTGTTAGTAATTGATATCCGTTAATAAGTATAGTGTAGGAAAATGTATCCCTCTACATTTTCACATTTTTTTGGGCCTTCCCTACTAAAATTGGGCTTCTTTATGCCTTATTTTGTCCTATTTTGCACCCACAACCCTAATTAACTGCATTTTCCAAGGATAATCCTGACACTTATCAAATGACCAATCATAATTCATGTCTTTTTTGGTTATATGTTTTGGATTTAGTGATTTGAGACTCATACGCCACATTGGGCGTATGGGTCCCACCTAGGTCTCAATGCCTGATCTTAAATATGGCATTGAACTTAACATTTCTTAAAGTTTGTGTCCCAATTTTAAGCTACTGGGGCTCATATGCCCCAACTGGCATATAGTCATGCTTTAATTTGGACCTATTTTAAATCAAATTCTTGGTGAGATTTTATTATCCTTGATCTCATGTCAGCTTGTAGTGTTGTAATTTTAGGGAATTAGGCATAAACAAATATAAATACAAGGTTATTTCACATAATTTCTCCTAGCAATTTTCATGAGAAAGTGTGATATAGCAATTCAATTATTCAAGAGCATTCAAGAGTTGATTATCAAGAATTTTGGAGCATCAATTCAAGATTCAAGCATCATGTCAAAGTCTTCATGCATCATGTGTGTTTTTGAGCTAACATTTGTGATGTAGGTTTTCATGATTCAAGCAAGCATTCAAAGACATTGTCTCATATTAACAATCAAGAGTCAATATCCACATCCATTGGAGCCATTTCACACAAGTTTGCAACCTTTATTTCAAGGGTTTGGTGAGTTGCAACATTAAATTTGTTCATTCATCACTCCTTCATGTTATTTCATTTCATTTCAAGGTTTAATTACCAAAATGGGGTTTGACCAAGGAAAACCCCTATTCCCTAAAATAATAACATTTTCCCCTCTTCATGTGTGATTGAAAATCTAGGTGAATTGGAGCTTGAAGATCCTTTAAAGACAAAGTTGCAAAAGTTGTCAAGAAGTTGTCATCTTCACAAAAACTCACCTATAGATCAAAACTCAGACTTTTCAAACCTAAAGATCAGACAAGATGAAAGCTACAAAAGATCACTATAGGCTACAAAAGTTTCAGTCAGACCCTAATATTGGGACTAAATCACCACCTTGGGCATATGAGTCCCTGTATACCCCTTTTGGCATCTTTTAGTGGATTTTGATAATTCACCAAGAGATTATAGATTCTGCCCAAAAAACCTAAACTGGGACTAAATTTCCCAACTTGGCGTATGAGTCCGAGTCCACTTTAGAAACAACAAATTTCAAGGTTTTCAGATCTTGTTTGGAAATCTCCTATCCCACAGGAACTTTTTTGTTTCTCTCTTTTTATTAGTCTAATTTCATGTTCTAAGTTTCGAGGGTTTTGTGCTCACATGTTTGCATTTCTCCTTTGAGACTTCATTTTATGGTGAACCCCCATTTAATCACACCTAAGGAAACCCCCCTTGTGTCCTTCCCTCAATTGAGTCACTTGGTTGAGGGATATCTAGGGTTTCCTAATGAATTATAGAGTGAAATAGGTTCCAAAGTTGTCCATCTCCTTGATAGGCCAAAACTGGGGTAAAGAATAAGAAAGATTGCAGCCTAGTCTAAGTGTCAATTCAGGGATCATAAGCTTGCAAAAAGGTGTTGTGGTAGTATACCTAAGGGAGGAAAAAAATGAATTAAGTGGGGATGAATGCAGGTAGAACACACATAAATTTCCTAAGTGAAAATATGGTTTAACTTTCCTATTCTTCTTTTCTGACAAGAACTCGCCAAGAACTATGACATGAACTATTATAAAAAGACAACAAAAGTCTATGATAGTAGTAGTAGCAATTTGTGGTAGTAACAACAACAATTTACAATAGAAAGTAAAACACACTTTAAACTCTTCCACACCAAATTAATAATATTGAAATCAAACTTTAATGAAATATTAGATTCAAAATTTCAATCACAAAATATTCTATCAAACTGAACTATAATAAAGATGCTAGAGTTTAAATCACACAAATATTAAAGTTTGAAAACTATTGAAACTAAATCAAACATAAGATATATAACACACACAAATATTAACAGTAAAAATAAATAAATGTCACCGTGCTTCACCAGGGAGTGGGCCTTTGCTCAGTGGTTTGTACGTGAGATGGGACGAGAGCCTTTCTATACTATTGTGATTAGAAGAATCATTTTATTTTATCAAAAATGATACAATAATCTGCATACAATATCCCCCTTACAACATGCTAATTCACCCCCCTTTATAGCTATTAAATTGCCTTATAAGGTGTGAAACAAATTACAAGTTGTTTTACTATTCACGCCCTTCCTCTTATTTCTACGTGTGGATTTGTTGCATTATTTTTCTAATATTATGCATATGCTTTTCCACACCACCTATTATATTTTTTTTTCCAACCTATTTTTTTGCATTTTCTCATATTCCCTTTTTTGTCTTTTATGGCACTATTTATGGCTTGTGGGTTGGAATAAAACCAGCCATAAAAATAGGAATTTGTTGTGCCATAAAAATAGGATTTTGTTGTGCCATAAAAATAGCTATTTTTTTTTCCTTCGTTCATCATAATTTTATTAGTTACAACATCAAATAATATATTCTATTTTGTTCCATATGAGTAGCACAATAAATAATAATTTAAAATAAAATTAATTGCTAAAATTATTTTCTATTGTGCAGCTGATAGGACGTTCCTATGAAGAACATGAAAGGAAGTTTGTATGTTGATGATAGGAAATCTACATGCTACAAGATATATTTTCCAAGGATTGAAATCATAATGCTTATTAGTAAATACAATCCATAATTAATTTTCATATTGTTGCAAGTATGAGCTAGTCTAGTGGTGTTGTCATTGATGTCAACATAGTTCAATATTTTGCAGATTGTACATATATATTTGACATGTTGTGAGTGCATGGAGCTATCTTTATGTCATTACAGTTGTGTTGTGTTGATGAGTTTCCAAGTTCTTTTGAGAAAATTAATAAAGAAGAGAAGTTAGAGTGATGAATGTGTTCAGATTGTGCTCCGGTATTTGCTCCACGTTTCTTCTGTGTTGATCCTATGCCTATGAGGTTCTATAGATCTCATAATGGTGATCGTGTGGTGACTTATCCTAAGTTTTAGCTTTTGGTGTGATAGTATGTGGAAGTTATGTTCACCGATGTGTGAATTCTACCGACAGAGTTAATCTTTTGTGGACTGGGAGAAATGTTTTTGCTCCATAGTCCTCTGTTGTTCTATTTCATATTTTTTGGATTTGGGATTTTTCTTTTGATGGTGTTCTCTATTTTTTGGCAAAGAAGGTTGAGGATTGGTGATCTGAAAGTAATGTTTCAGTATTTTAGTGTAGGTTTGCATAGTTTAGATGAACTAGTGAGAGGTATTTAGTGATTGAAGTATATTGTTTTTTCCGCGGATGTATTTGAAGAAATCTGAGATGTATTCTCGTGTATAATGAAGCATGTTGTGGAGTCCATGTGTCATCTTCATGTTGGGAAGCATGTAAATAATTTTTCATTTGTTTTTTCATTAGGTTTGGCCAACCTGGTGTCTACATTTTATTTGAAGAATAAAATATAATTAAGGAAACATGTGGTTGATTCAAGAATATTATTTTTTATCTTGAAAAATATTTTTATTAGTCCACTCTTATTCCTTTCTGACATGAGAATTTTGAGTTTCCGACCTAATTTGAATTTATGAAACAAGGTATTTGTGGCCAACCTTGGAGAAAGTTTCTAAGGTTGAGGATGGTATAAAAGTAAGTCAAATTGTGTAGAGTTGTATGATAGTGTGATGCAAAGTGATGAAAGTGAGCCACAAATCATAAGAGCAGAAGTGTGTGTGTGAGTGAATTGAGACAACTCTTATTGTGTTAGATTCCTGAAGGCTATGAGCTAAAGGTTTCTACAATCCTTATTCAAGCTATAGATGTGTATTAATTGTTGTGGTGGATCTTTTGTTCTCTTTTGTATCTATAGGCAGTGAGCCTCCCTATTAGACAATGAGTCCTTTATGTAGGTAGTGAGCCTTTGTACTTGGATAGTGAGTCCTTCTGGGCAGTGAGCCCTTGGAAGTGAGCCTCTGTATTCAGTTTTATAATCTCTTTATATTGTGAGTTAGCCGTCACCATGGTTTTTCCCTTATTGGGTTTTCCACATAAAAACCCGATGTTCATTGCAATGATTTACTTTTTGTTATTTGTTTTTCATGCTCTTACTTAATAACAAAACAGTGTGGTTTTGGAATGGATAAGTGTTAAAGTTTTATGTTTTGAATTGTATGACAACTGATTCACCCTCCTCTCAGTTGTCCTATGCATGTTTAACAATTGGTATCAGAGCTTTTGGTTCCTTGGTGTAGAGCTTAACCACTTAAGGAAGATATGATGGTGCATAAGTTGGTGATCCCTATGTTTGATGGAACTAACTACCATGATTGGAAGGGATAGATGAAAGGATATATTATCTCTCTTGGTTTCAAAACCTGGAAGGTTGTAGATTCAAGGTATATACCCCCATCTGGTGGTCTTAATACTACAGATGATATTTTTTCTTATGAAGAAAATGAGAAGGCAAAGTATGCTATTTACAGTGGCTTATCTAAAAATGAGTGAGCTAAGGTTCTTTCTTTGGATACTGCATATGAAGTATGGAAGAAGTTGGAAGAAATGTATGAAGGAAATGAAAGAGTGAAATTGATAAGGAAGCTGGTGGCAAAGCGCAGATTTGTAAATCTAAAGATGGAAGAAGGTGAATAATTTACAAGTTTCTTTCAGAGGGTTGAACTGACTACAAATGAAGTTAGAAATCAAGGAGGAAAACTATCAAATGAAGATATAATTGAGAAGATCTTAATCACCCTACTAGAATGCTACAGCGACAAGATCTCTATTATTGAAGAAATGTATGATCCTAAGAAGTACACTTTGGAACAATTGTTCGACACCTTGCAAGAATTTGAGATGAGGAAGTTCTAGAAAGAAGACAAGATAGAAGAGAAGATAGAAATGACATTCAAGGCAATGAAGATTGAAGAGATGATGATGAGTTGGAAGCAAACTTCACCAGGAAGTTGAAGAAAGGCACCAAAAAGTATAAAGGTATGTTTCCCTATAAATGTTTCAATTTTGGTAATATTTGTCATTATGCTTCAAGATGTCTGAATAGGGCTGCACATAAAAAGGACAAGGATTATAAGGATAAGGATAGAAAGGATAAGAAATATAAGAAGCTATATTATGTTAAAGAAGAAACAAGAATTTTTTATGATGAATCTGAGAATGAGGTTGATGATAGTGAATGCTTATTCTCAACTTTGGAGAATAAATTTGTATCCACTAACTCTAGAAAATGTGTAAGTAAGAAGGCTCCAGAGAATAAGAAGAATATGATGGAAGGTACTTTGGTTACCACTTTTCATGCAAGATAGGATGAAGACTACTAGGTAATTGATAGTGGATGTTCTAATCACATGACCGAAGATAAGAGTAAGTTCACTAAACTTGATAAATATGATGGTGGTTTAGTTATGTTCAGTGATGATTCAGGAGCTAAGATCTATGGGAAATGTCCAATTATTTTTTATGGAGTACATAGTACTAATGATGTATATTATGTGAAGGGTTTGAGGCATAACCTTCTGAGTGCTAGTCAGATGTGTAGCAATGGTTTTAAACTTGTGTTTTAGAACAATACATGTGAAATCAGAAAAGGGTCGAAAAATGAAGACATGGTTGCTGCTGGAAGAAGAACTCATGGAAACATCTATCAGCTGAAGGGAGTTGATGGTCAATGCCTAGTATCTCAAATTAGTGAAAGTTGGTTATGGCACCAGAGAATGGGACATGTAAATTTTGATAACCTAGTCAAAATCAGTTCAAAGGAGATTGTTCGAGGGATTCCTAGAATCACAAGACCTGCTAATGCTATGTGTAGAATTTTTTAGTTGGGGAAACAAACTAGATGCAACTTTAAGGGAAAAGAGCAGTCTACTACCAGAATGTTGGAGTTAGTTCACATTGATCTCTATGGTCCAACTAGAACTAGAAGCTTGAATGGTGACAAGTATTTTATGTTGCTTATTGATTATTATACTCGAATGAAATGGGTTGCTTTTCTTAGAGAAAAGACTCAGGCTTTGGATAGGTTTAAGGTATTTAAAGCAAGAGTAGAAAATGGAGTAAACTTGAAAATCAAATGTTTGAGATGTGATAGAGGTGGTGAATTCACTTCTAGTGAATTTAATGCATTATATGAACAACATGGCATAAAAAGACAATTTTTTGCTCCAAGAACCCCTCAACAAAATGGAGTAGTTGAAAGGAAAAATAAGTCAGTAAAGGAAGCTGCTAGAACTATGATGAAAGAATCAAATGTACCAGATGTGTATTGGAGAGAAGCGATACACAATGATGTTTATGTTCTTAATAGATTTCATATCAGATACAACAACATACATACCCCTTTTGAGTTATGGACTGGTAAGACTCCTACTATGAAATATTTTAAGGTATTTGGAAGTAGATGTTATATTAAAAGGGATGATGAAAATCTTGGAAAGTTTAATGCTAGATGTGATGAAGGAATCTTTCTTGGATACTCTACTACTAGCAAAGCATACAAATGCTTTAACAAAATATTGATAAAGATTGTTGAAAGTGCTAATGTGAAAGTTGATGAAGACATACGTAGACCTATTGAGATAAGTGAAGTTGAACCTGATGATCCTATCTGTGGACATGTACCTGACGAGAATAAGGAGAAGGAAGAAGAAGAAAAAGAAGAACAAATGGATAAAGAAGAAGAAGAGAATGAGCCAAAACCTACTGTTAAGACTCCTAAGTATGTAGAGAAGAATCATTCAAAGGAACAGATAATTGGAAATAAGAGTGAATGTGTGAAGACAAGAAGCAGAGTTGCAGCTAAGATAAATTTATGTTTACTTTATAAAATTGAACCTAAATCTGTAAGTGAAGCATGTGAAGATGAGAACTGGATGAGAGCAATGAAAGAACAATTGCAACATATAGAGAAGAATCAAACATGGGAACTAGTCCCTAGGCCTATGAATAAAAATGTGATTAGCTCAGAATGGGTGTTCCGGAATAAGCTAAATGAAAGTGGAGAATTTGTAAGGAATAAGGAAAGACTTGTATGCAAGGGATATTCACAAGTTGAAGCTATATATTTTGAAGAGACATTTTCCCCTGTGGCTAGAATGGAAGCTATCAGAATGTTTTTGGCATTCTCTGCCCACAAGGATTTCAAAGTATATCAGATGGATGTTAAGTCAGCTTTTCTAAATGGTGAATTGGAGGAAGAAGTGTACATTGAACAACCTAAAGGATTTCAGTTATCTGACAAGTTGGACATGGTTTGTAAGCTCAAGAAGGCGTTGTATGGACTGAAGCAAGCTCCCAGAGCTTGGTATGCAAGATTGGATAGATACCTAACAAAGAGAGGATTCAACAAAGGTTCTGCTGGCATCAATTGATGAGTCTAGTTTATAATTTTGGGTAGAACTTATGATTTATTTGATGAAGTTGTTATGAAATTTGATGTTGAATGTTGATATTTTCATAATATTCCCCCAAAACCATAGACTGGTCTTAATCTTATTTTTGCAAGTCTTTAATGACATTGGCATGTTATATGGACTTTCTATATTAATTCTACATGTGGTTAATGAATGTTCTTTAAGGTGGTTACATATATGCAATTATTGTATGTACTAACATTGCCATGTAGATATAATTTGAGGATACTAAATTGAGAAAGACACCGCTAGCTAGTCATGCACCATAACGTCCAACAAGGGAATCATTTAAAGGTCAAAGGAGGTTGACAACAATAGATTCCCCATGAAAATTGAATGCAACTACCTTGTAATGGTCTTTAATGCTATTGAGCAAGTGTGGGTGTTACTGTAGTGCTAAATCTATATTTGGGCATGCATGTCTGACCAGATTCCATGCAGGCATAACAACCTTTCCACTTTTCCCTGATTTCCCTAAATGGTGTCCTCCTAGTTTGTGGAGTTGACCACCTTGCTTAGTTGGTAGTATAAATAAGGATCAGATGCCCCTTCTTGGGAGGTTGCACGATTTGATGAGGTACTTGCATTCTTAGTTTTTAGCAATACAATTATGCTACTCTTTTGTATTCATGATTTCCAGTGAATAAAATGAAGTTCTAAGTTTGAGCATTTGAGTATACATTAGTTTTAGAGGATACTCATCCAAG
>VDFB02071016.1:0-26823 GCA_007258455.2 Sequoia sempervirens
AACACTATCCAAATCTGGTCCAAATCACTATGAAGCATCATTTCCCACTTTTGAGGCCATAAACCATTACTGAAAAAAGATTGAGAAGAGGAAGAATGAATGGACCAGCTGCCCATGAAAACTGAAATGAACCTCTCAAAATCTGATTTTAGGAAAATCATCATGCAATGAACTAAACAGTTGCTGCAATACTGAAAATCAACGTCCATAATAGAACAATTGCTCATGACCAAGGCTGAAAACATCTTCTCAAGAAACTCCAAACCAACATTAAACCATCCTTTGTTCGAAATAGCTCTCCAATTCACCAGTTGATGAGCAAAAAGAACCTTCAAATGATTGGCGAAGATGGGGACATCATCAGAGGATCTGAAAATTAAATTCTTATCTCTCCAAAGATTCCTCTTTCTACTAGTAACAATTTCCTTCAAGCCATATTGAGTATTCCAAACATGGATACTCAACTGAAAATGTCCTCCAATGCATCTGAAATAGTACTCAACACTTCTCCAAGTACTAATCAAGGCAAAATGCAAACTCAAGAATTTAAAGTCTTCTTTGATAAACCCATGTAGCCCACTCATGAAAACATCAACATTAATGGAGCGCAAAACAAAAGTTGTCCTCAATTCCCATTCCCTCAAAGGACTAGGATGGGCCAAAACATCACTCAACTCAAGAGATAGATTGTTAAGAAAGTAAATAATTTGTTTAGGTTCAACTTTCTCCCAAACTTCATGAGTAATAAGTCTAGAATCTTCACTTGTTGCTGTTGCAATGGAGTGACCAGCAGCTACCACCAAATCAAGAATGAAAGACTCAACATTAGAGTTCAAAGAAATCTGCAAACAAGAGTAGGAACAACTGCTGCAATATTGAAAATCCACATTCATCTTGACCAAATTGCTCGAACACAAGGGTGGAAACACCCACTCTAAGAGTTCCATTACAGCAAAGAACCATTCTTTGCTCAAAATTTCTCTCCAATCCATTTGTTGATAAACAAATGGAATCATCAAGTGGCTGATAAGAAAGGAGAAAACACTATTAATTTTGAAAGTTTGATCCTTATCCCTCCAATGAACCTTCCTACCATACCCCAAAAGATTTTTCACAACAAATTTCTGAGTACCAATCAACTCCAATTGCACACCCAGAAAATTATTGACTTCTTTGGTAAACCATTGAAGTCTATCCAAGAAAGCTTCAAAAACAAGGGAGCCTGAAACAAACATCGTCTTCAAATCCTTCTCCCAAGACAAGATAGTGTGAGCATTACTCAATCCAAAGGATAAACTGTTAGGCATGTAAACAATATGTCTTACCAAAACATGTTTTAACACCTTGGTGTCAAAGATGGGGAAGTCGTCATGAATCAACACTTCCCATATGGAGACTGAATTCTCTAAACCTCTTATGCATTCACTTACAAACAAGCTTGGAGGATTATCAATCATAGAATATATCTCGTCCCTACATTCTCTGAGAAGTTTGAAATCAACTAGCTGGTCTCCTACCTCCATTACACCCAACTGAACATTTGCTAACATGCACTTTGTTGATTTAAGCTCATGGCTGCAAGCTATCCCTTCTCGAGGCAAGTTCTCTTCCCAACTCAAGAGTTCACACTCTTGATTTACCTTCCAATTACCATCATCTTCATGAATCTCCTTAAAATTAAGCAAGGTTTCATCATTATGGAGTTCATTAATACCTTCAACTATTTGCTTGATCTCCATAATCCTTGTATCAGCTTCTTGTCCTTCAAGTGTGGCTGCAATAGGAGTTTGATTTTCTCCCTTGCATAAAGAGTGATGAGCTAAGGAAAGATCAAGGTAAAGACGATCAACCTCTTTCTCCTTCTCTTGGTAGGCATCATAGGTCTCTTCTGCAAACTTAATGGCATTATCCCTATCTGAGAGCAAATGCAAATAATCTATCTTTAATGATTCCAATGCTTCTTTGATAGTTTGCAACTTGGAAAGAGTGACTCCTTTAACTCCATTCTGTCTCTCTTCAAACTGTGACTTCCAGTAGAGTTCTTCAACAAAATTGTGTGTGCTATCAAATCTTGATAATGCTCTAACAATTTTTACTTCTGAAACCATTAAGTTATCCTTCAAAACTTGCAGCTCTTTAGGCCCATGATCAAAATCAGCAAAGAAGCTTTGCTCATCAAACATCAACTTTTCTGATTTATTTTCTTTGACTTGATTCTCAAAATCAGCTTCCTTCCTAACAGCCATATCTTCAAACAATGAATCATCATTATTGATTGATTCTCTTAAAGTCTTGGTAGCAACATACTCTACTTTAGTGGCTACAACTACCTCAAAGGAATCTTTATGGAGCTTTGCCAAACAAGCTTCTTCATCAAAGACAACGTCTTCTCCAATGACTTCATAGTTTGCAATACAAAATGAATTTTGAACTTTATCAGGATCAAAGGGAAATTTATCCCACTCAAGTTCTTTAACATACCTTGGTGCCATCTCACCAGGATCCCAAATGCAAAAGGGTTGATTGTAATGATCAACAGGAACAAGATCTTCATGCTCCTCTTGGATTGTTGACTCATTGAATGAGTCACTCCTCATTCCATTCAAACTGAAATCTTCATCAGTAACTTCCTCCAAGAGCTTAGTTTGATGATCAAGCTCAATACCGCCTTCGCCACCGTCATCATACTGGAAATAAGAGTCATCAAAGCTGGCTGCTTTGATTAATTTATCATTTTTATCTTCAACAAACCCATCATGAATAGATGTGTTGCTGATTTTATCATTAGCATCCACATACATACCAAAGAAATCTTCTTGGTCACTTGTCATAAATTCTTCATATGTATTCAAAATTGATGTTGCCTCCCTGCACTCACCCTCAGCATGTACGGACAACTGCATATCAATAGGTATTTCTTGAGAAACAACCTTACAATCATTGAGAAACAATATTTTATTTCCGACTTCTGCATTAATGACTACCTCATTTTTCTGCTCTATCTTCCTCATGTGTGGCTTCAATTTTCTATCACACTGAATGAACAAATCTCTGATCAACATACCAGCAGTAGAGGAATCCTTTCCTTCTTGTTCATGAATGTTTAACAGAAAAGTTAAGACGGATTTTGGAATGTCATCCATCTCATTGATAGTTAAAATTAAAATGTTTCTCATTGCTGCAACTACATCCTCTTCTTGTTCACTCCAAGTTGAAATGAAGAGGTAATGGATCAAATAATATATTTGATCTTGCATACCCAATTCAACCAGCAAAATACTTGTTTTGAGTTCAGAAAACATCTTCAATATAGTAGCTCTTCTGGAGTACTGATTGCTATCAATTTCATCAAGGTCTTGAAAACTTTCCACTATCATATTTAATATGGTCTTCATAGTTTCGACATCATAGGGCAATTGGGGAATTACAATTCTTATTATCTCCATGAAACAGGAAGAAATCAGTAGCTTGGTTTCTTCATCAGGATGCCCCAACCAATAGGGCTGATTCAAAAAATTCACTGTAGGAGCTAGTGCCAACTCCATTTTCTCTGAAGGTGATTGCTTCACTTGTCTCAAACATTGTTCTAACAAATGAAGAATGTTTTGTTCATCTTCTCTTGACTGAAATTCTTTACCAAGTCTCTTTCCAGCCATAAAGAGAGTCTCTGCCAACTTCATCTCTTCTTCATTAGCCATGCCTAACTGCCAACTTTTGGATACCACAAGGAGCTGAACTAAAATCTGCTCTGACTATCGGTGTAGTACCGGAGATCTCTGTCACTCATCTGATACACAACTGCAAATTTGCCACAGGATGGCAGGGTCTTCTGCTCTGATACCACTGAAATATGCTAACCAATTTTTTTGAAGAAGTAACACAAAATAACCAGCAATAGATGATTGGATTAGCGTTAGCCTCAAACTGAAAACTGAACTTGAATGGAAGAAACTGAACTTGAATTGAAGAACTACTCAACGTCAAGAATGTGCACTCAAGATCCCACTGAGGGCGAGGTGCTAACATATGACGGAGTCTAGAAAATTGAAATTATAAACTGTTAGGCGGATAACCAGCCATAGAAAACATTTCCTCACTACCACCAAACAGTGGGGGGAAAATTACAATTAAGCACAATTCATCCGCTGCGGCGGGCATCCACAGAGCTGTGGGGATTCACCACTGTGAAGTGGGTATAAGAGTGTTACAAATAGATTGTCCACACTGGCGGTAAACCATCCAGGGGTAATTTAATGATAAACAGAAAGTAAATTGCAGAAATGAAAGAAATGGTTGGATTAGTAATGCTTAATCTCAACCTTACAAATAAAACTCTGCAAATTACTAAGTACAATTGATAAGGAATGAACCTTAGATACAAGTATGAACTTCTACAATGATATAACACTCAAATACTGAAGTATAAGCCAAAAATCTGGAAATTGCAACAGTCTGATATAAAAATCAGAATTCTGGAAATTATAACAGCAGACTGGGAAACAGTAAAATATTCATAACTCACTCGTTTCACCTCCGAATTGACTGAAATCTTTTGCAAATGTTTCTCAAGAGGTAGGCGCCCAAAAACCAAGCACCAAACAGCAGCAACTCCAACTTATTTTTTTACTTGCACAATTCCCAATGCACATGAGATGGTACGGCCCTCTTGGGAGGGGCGATTTTATTTAAAAATCAGACACTTCAAATTAAAATCTCAAAACTTGCATGAATAGTCGCCCAAGGTCAACAAACAGATTGGTTAAATACCCAGAACGAAATTCAAGCTGGAAAATAAGCCATGAATAAAAATCACTTTCAGCAGTTGATGAAACAGCAAACCAAAATTACCAAAATCTCCAAAATTCTTCAATCTTTGATGCTCAATCTGCTAGTCTGAAGTTGAGAAGCAGCAATGTAGCCAACTAGGTGTTATATTGCAAACACGAAATTGGATGAGAGGCTAGGAGGTAGACTTCCTCGAAGCAATATGTCAATTGTCATTTCGACAGCATAACTTTAGCTAATTTTCATGGATCCAAATGCTGGAGCAAAAGCCTTCAATAAATAAGAGCTCAACAAAACTCTTCAATTGCCTGAGAAGCAGCTCAAAAGACACAAGAGACCTTTCCAATTCCCAAAGACCAATCAACTTCTCAAGTGGCGTCCCAAAAGCCTCCAAGAATTTCACTTTATTCAAATAATATAAAAGTGGCGTCCACTTTTGCTCAAGGAATAAAGTTCTTAATAAAATTAATAAAGCTCTTTATGAAGGCGTACCCTTCATGGCCCCACTTTAAAAACAACTTAAGTTATCTCCTTAGGCCAAGGGGGTGTCAACAGTGAATTAAAACATAATGCCTTTAATTAAATATTTTTCACCAAATAAAGCTCTCTGAAGACCAAGCCATAATAACAACTGCTCCAACTGAAAATGACTTAATGAAGGCTGACAACTGAACCACTGCCAAAATTAGTATTTACTAAAAATAGTAAATACCTAGAAATGCCACAAATCTCCAAGCAAGGAAACCCTAATTTCACTTCTGATCAACCTACGGATTTCCAGAAATAGGCTATCAGTCAAAGAAGAGCGTATGGCCAAAATGGGGACATTACACTCTCACTCATCAATCCTCAGGCTGGCAGGATGCCAAGCTTTGATACCACTGAAATATACCAGCTTGAAAAACACTTACAATTCTCAACGGTTGCAAAGGTAAACAATAATATTCATAGAAACTGGAATAAACTTTAAGAACTCATATTTGGTTTTTTTAGATGTAGTCAAATAATTCAGGAAACAATGAGCAGTTACAAAATAGTATCTTAGCATATAATCAACTCATAGAGTTCACCAGTTCAACAACTACACAATGCTCATATTACAAAGACAAACTGACTGCTTACATTACTTAAATCATTCACCTAGCATACACATCAGATTGCACAAGCTCTTACTGGTAAGAATGTCTTCAGATGTATGAAGAACCCTAAAACAGTTATTAAAGCAGAAATTCGTGACTTGGGACCTCCCGTTATCCTTCTGCTTGTGATGAAGATATCAATAGTGAGATTGTGTGCTTGCGTTCAGAGTGAACGCAAGCACCAGTCACTCCCTTATGTTGTCTGCCTCAAGTGCTAGGAGAATATCATCTCACTCCTGGTTCGTACTCTACTGATCAGATTGTGGTCTAGTTCCAGACGTCCGCCCACATCCACCTCTAAAATATCATGTGATTCTCCCTACAGCTGTGTCAGAGTCTTATGGCTCTTGAAAAGTGTTTCCTGTAGCCTTCCTTCCAGATCGCACCTATACAGGACTCTAATTAGATCGCATCCAGAATAGTTGTTTACAAATTTTAATGAACGATGCAAAGATATTCGAAACTTGCAAATGGGATTGGTAAGGTTTTCATCTTACTAGGTGCGAGTTGCTCAGGTTGGCGTCTAAACTCTCTTGCTGCATTCGTTTAATGCAAGGGAGAAATAAACCTTCGATCCTTGAATCAACCAACACGCCACTATATATATACTTGCCTCTAATTGAGTTGGCTACTTAAACTAACCCATAGACAAAGTCGACACAAGGGATAGGTCAGCCTCTAAGGCAATTTATTGAAAATAAAAATAATGCAACAAGTCGGCCAAGCTGATTTTATTAAAATTAATAATAATTAGCATTTATTTATAATGTTAAATTATTATTTATTTAAATAAGAGCTTAGCAAAAATCAGGCTCATCACATAGTTGTATCGTTTGTGTTTATGAATGCACCTGCAGTTTTCACGAGTTTGATGAATAATGTTTTTTAAAAGTACCTAGATAGTTTTGTGTTTGTATTTCTAGATGACATCTTGGTTTATTCTAAGAATGAGAAAGAGCATGAGCAATAGTTTAGGCTAGTCTTACAATGTTTTAGAGAACAAATTATATAGGAAGGTGTCCAAGTGTTCATTTTTCCATAAAGAAATTTAGTATTTGGGACATAATTTAGGAGGTGCAGTTGGTCCAACAAAGACTAAAGCAATTATAGAATGGCTTGCATTGAAGAATGCAACAAAAGTTAGAAGTTTCATGGGGTTAGAAGGCTATTGTAGGCATTTTTTAAGAATTTCTCCAGGATAGCAGTATCAATTACATCAATGCAGAGAAAAGTGAAGGAGTTCGTGTTGACTCAATAGTGTGAGATTTTTTTTGACAAACTCAACTAGAAGCTCATTTCAGCCCTGATTTTGGGAGTATCAGGTATGGGGGACTTCTTTGTATTTATTGATGCATCATTGGATGGCTTGGAGGAGTTCTAATGCAAGCTAGCAAGGTAATAGAATATGAGTCAAGGGACCAAGAGTGGAACTATCCGACTCCTGATCTTGAGTTAGCTGAAGTAGTACATGCCTTAAGAAAGTGGCAGCATTATTTGAATGGCAAGAGATCTAAGCTTAGAGTGAATCATAGAAGTCTCAGATATTTGTTTACACTACCAACATTAATGCCAAATAACATAGATGGATGAAATTTCTCAATGAGTATGACTTTGACATTGCATACATTCAAGGTAAAGAGAATAAGATAGTAGATGCACATAGTAGAAGACCCCAACTGAATGCAACAGCAACTCTCCAGAGCGGATTGATAGATCAGATTTGCTAAGCATAGAATCAAGACAAGTGGGTAAGAGCAGTTGCAGAAGTACTACAGAAAGAGGAACCTAGAGAATTACGTAAAAACTGTAATTACACCATGGGAGAGGATGGGGTTCTATGATATTAGAAAACGATTCATGTACCCAAGACTAAAGGATTGAGGGACCTAAATTTTGGCAGAAGCATGCAGCACTGTACTCAATACATCCAGGAGCAACCAAGATTTTAGCAGATTTGAAGACGACTTGGTTTTGGTTAGGGATGAAATGAGGTGGCATGGTATGTAGCTTGGTGTTTGGAATGCCAATGTGTGAAGGTAGAATACACTCATCCAACAGGTCTATTGTATCTTCACGATATTCTAGAGTGGAAGTGGGAGGTGGTGTTCATAGATTTCATTATTGAATTACCATGGACCCAGTCAAAAGAATGAGGTAGACTTAAATTATGAAGATTGAACTTCACGAAGTAGTAATTAAACACATATTTACACAAATTCTATGCCTACTAAGTGGTTCCCTAATATTTGTTTATCTAGGGTAAAAAACTTACATTCTACCATTAAAGCTAACACAAATTACAGGAAGATCCACCAACTTATTAAATAGAAGTGTGTAGTCTAACTGAATGATATCTGTCGAATTTCCTTTTTGCTTTGTTTTTCTGATTTTTTTTCTTTTCCTTCTTTTCCTATTCTTCTTTGACTTGTGAGAAAGAATGAATCTAATCTACCTTCTTCTCTCTTATAGGCTTCTAAATTCCTCAAGGAGGTGAGTTACACTCTCCTAAATTAAGTTTTGGTTCACTAAATAAATAGAGGAGCTTTTCCTAATTAAAACCATCTAATTTTCATGCATAATAGTTTATTTATGAAGGGTGATAGTAAAAAGTTAAAACCCAAAAATAACATTATAGTCTACCATCAAATATAAGATGAATGGTTAACCCATTTATACCATTCAAAAAATTCTAAATCTTTTAATCATGTACTTTTTCTACTTTTAAAACACTTATTTTAGCCCATCCATTAAGAGAAGCACTTTTTGTGAACTCTTTCCGATAAATTTGAACAATAAAAGGGTAAAACTAACCTCTTAGGTTAATTTTCACATTGATCATGATAGAAATACTTTTGCTTTGATCATATCAAATTGAAATCATTAGAGGGTATTACAACGAGATCAGCTTCAATATTTGTTTTCTACTGTGAGGTTAAACACAAGGATTTTGATGTCAATAATGTGATATTACTTTCAAAACGTTGCGCGAAATAAAAAGACTGATGCTAAATTTCTAGTTTGTATGGTAAAGTGACGGTATTCACAAGTTTGAGGTTTTTGACAAGGTTTTCCTGGTGTCAGACCAAAAAATGATCTCCAACATGGTTATCAGAAGATGATCTCAAACGTGGTTATTTTATCAGATTGAAACAAAATGGTCCCCAAAATAACCTCAAAAATCACCTTGAATATGCAGAATCAAGTTCAGCTAGGATGCTCATGCATCGAATCAGTATTTATTGCAATCAAGGATCTGAAACCTGTTTGTGTTGCAAGTTGCAACATACTTATTTTATAACTTTATTGAATGGTGATCAGATAGAACATACGCTCTGTATATCTCCTTCTTACAGAACATAGATGTTTATGTAAGGATTTTTTAATTAGCAAATCAGCTAGTCAAACCACTGTCCAAAAATTTGTACTGTACAACAGGGAACTTGACAGGCATTTCATGAAGTTTCAAATGACCAGATTATTTAGGCATATGAAGATCAGCCTATTTTGTATAGAATTATAGCATGGCTTGATATTTTTTCTGCCTTACACCTACAACGTTGATTAGGATTTAGAATTTGCAGGCTCTACATAAACTGAGCTCCTTGTCTGATTTATATCCATGGTCCTAGGATAATTATACTTATGTTGGATAGTTTCTCACTAGCTAAATGGCTAGAGGCCGAGGAGTTGCCACAAGCTTACCTGCAAACACTCTTCACGAACCACGATCCATAAACAAACTGCTCAATAGCAGTTGGTGTGTATTGAATATGTTCCTACATTGACTACTAATATTTGGGTTTAAGAGTAAGATATAGGAAAGAAACTATAATATGACCAATGATGATGGTAATGAATACCCATGATGGGTATTCGTAGTTTCAGGTTCAGGTACAGGTATCTTGTTTGGGTTCATTTTAAGTTTGTCTATAATATATATATATATATATATATATATATATATTAATTTAAGAGTTAAAATTTAAATAAATTTAAAATAGTAAAAATTAAATAAACTTAATGATATTAAAATTAAATAAATTATGCTTGCTTGGGGAAATCAGTCTAAAGGGAAGTATTCAGTGGCTCAGGGGTATGATGCTTTGGTGTCTCAGCAAGGGAACCAGAGAGTGTGGCCTTGGTGGAGGTGAATTTGGAATAAAATCAGTTGGCCTAAGTGCAATATGTTCATGTGGCTGTTATGTCAAAACAAATGTCTCACCTGGGAAAATATTAGAAAAAGAGGTTTCTGGAGCCCATCACTTTGCTTTCTTTGTGGATGTAGTGAAGAAAGTTCTAGTCATCTTTACTTCTAGTATTCTTTCTCGAGGGAGATTTGGAGGCTTTGGAGGAGACCTTTTATGCAAGCTTCTTCTTTGCATGACCTTTGGGAGAACTTTGGTCTTCCTCCAACTTCTGCTTCCTTTCTAGTGGCAGCCTGGGAGTTGAATTGTTCTCTTATAATTTTGCAGATTTATTTGGAGAGAAATCGATGCATCTTCCAGGACTGTCGGTTGGGATTCCTTCATATTTGGTATAAGGTAAAGAGTATGCTTAAAGAAACTATCGAGGCTAAGTTTGATCTGGGGGAGTCTCTGTCCTCGATAGATGTTTGTACTACTATTCTCCTTGAGCTCTCTCTACCCAATGCTTCTCTTGCTTGTCCGAGGCCTCGACAGGTGCCTTCAAAGAAGGTGAATTGATTGGGTAAGTGGAGTCCTCCTCCGACGAGAGTCCTCAAAATTAACACAGATGGCTCTACTTGTGGTAACCTAGGGGCTGTGGGGATTGGTGGAGTGGGACACAATAGCATGGGCTCTCCTCAATTTTTCTTCTCCAAAGTCATGGGGGTGCAATCTAACAATCAAATGGAAGCATTGGCTTTTCTTAAGGATTTGGAGAAAGCCTATGAGCTAGGCTGGAGGAAGGTGGTTTGTGAAACTGATTCTATGATTTTAGTCTATTTGCTTAATAAGAAGAATTTTCAAGATTCTTCTTGGAAACTGGCTGCGATAACTAAACAAATTCTCAATATTGCCTTAAACTTTGATGCCATTTCATTTGTGCATATTCCTAGGGAATGGAATAAAGTTGCTGATTGCCTGGCTAAATGGGCCTCCAAAGGAATGGAGCAGTGGTCTATTGCGGATTGGAGCCAATTAGATCAGCAAAAAAGTCATTTGCTGACTCAGGTTCTTCATGACGATCACAATGTATAGTGGCATGTGGTTGGGTTGGTTGGGTGCCCTTTGTGGCTTTGTTGTCTATTGGCATGTTTGTATGTTAAGTCTTTCTCTCTGGGACTTGCTTTTGGGATTAGTTTGATGGTTTGGAGTGTTGGGTTTTTCTGTTGTATTTGTTAGTGGCTTTTTGAACAAAATTTGTGCCCCTTTTATAAAAAAATTAAAAAAATTATAATAGAATCTCCAAGAAATTTGGCTTCGGTGAAAAATGGTCAAAATTGATCTTCAGCTACATCCCAACACCAAGATACTCGATGGTTGTGAATGGGTCACCATGTGGTTTTTTCAGTGGTGCAAGGGGATTGCACCAAGGAGATCCCCTCTCCCCCTTTTTGTATGTCATAATAGCGGAGGCGCTTAGTCGACATATCACAAAGCTAAAGCAAAACAGGCGTTGGAAAGGTGTCGAAGTTGCCCATTCAATACCAACAATCTCTCACCAACTTTTTGTTGATGATATAATTCTCTATGGCTGCCCCTCAATTCAAGAAGCAAAACCATAAAACTCACAGTTGAGAAGTTTTGCTTACAAGCAGGTCAGCAAGTAAATGCAGAAAAATCGAATATATACTTTTTTAATGTAAGAAAAGGAGTGCAACACAAAATTGTGAACGCGCTAGGTTACAGAACCGGTCAACTTCCAACAAAGTATTTGGGCATTCCTCTTTTTAGTGGTCCAGTCAAATTCAATCTGTGGGAGGATACTATCAATAAATGCAGTACGAGGATAGATTGCTAGAAGGGGTGGTGGTTAACGTTGGCAGGCAGAGTAACTATGTTGAAATCTGTTCTAGCTACGATCCCCATTTATATGTGTTGGTTAACAAATTTGCCACTTTAGTTTATACTCCATTTGCCCATAACAGTGACAGCTTGACCAACAGTTGAGTTACTTGCAATGATTGTTGCAAGTGCTCTCTGCTTGTTTTACAAGGCGCAACTACCTTCAAATGGTTTTGTAATACTCTATCTGTCCTACAGCTAAATAAGGAAAGCCAACCAACCACTTTCAGCTGAAGATGTAACTAACTTGTTACAAAACTAGGGTTTTCTCTTTTTCATTTTAACGGAAAGAATTTCAAAATAAAGTAATTTTCATAACATTCAATTTTTCAACTAACTTCAACGTTTAGTTCAGCTGAAAAGAAACGCCTAACTGAATTAATTGAAAAGAAACATCTACCGATTTCCAATAATAGAAAAGCAAACGAACTTTAACTAACTTTTCAATGCTTCCAAATAAAATTACAACTGATCAATTTTTAAGCTAAGTAACCATTTCAAATATTACAAGAGAGAGAAGGGTTTTTGAAATATTCCAAGCCAATTTTTTTCAATTTTTGTCAAGTACACAACAATGCAGAGAGCTCCGTTAGGGTTAGATAATTCAAACCAGCAGATTACAAATAACTCGTTGCCAAGAATGCGCACTCAATCTCAACACGAGAGAGGCTGTCATATGGCAAGAGGATCGTCAGTGCCTTAAACAAATGCAACTGAAGGTAACTCTAACCAAGAATGCGCCGGAGAACGACGAGCATATGGTCAGAGGATCCCTACCAACTAATAAGCTGAAGTAACTCGACGTCAAGAATGTGCTTTCCAATCCGAGATGGAATGGGAGCTACCATATGACGGAGATGCTAAGAATTACAATGCAATTAAGGAAAATAAGCGGGAATGCTGAAAGTAAACTCAACACCCAGAATGTGCTTTCAAACCCGGAGTGGGAATGGAGCTACCATAGGGCGGAGATATAAAGAATTACAAAGCACTTCAGAATGTATAGTAATCGTTACAAAACATGATAAGCAAGATTAGAGAACGGCTGACAGTACTACTGTTCAGCTTACAATATGAAGAGAAATCGCCTGCCAAGAGCATAGAATTAGAACAATACAGCGTACATCAATTAAGAGGATTCTCCTTGCTTAACAAGAATGCCAAGACCCTTTACTTCACTCAAATACCAAACTGAATATTCAGTTTAAGACAGATCTGCACTTTAAAAAGGTAAAACAGCAACCTAGCACCACACAAAAATGATCATATCTCACTCATTTCTAACCCTATTGACGTGAAATCAAATGCAAAACATTCTAATGATGATGACAATGAAGATGGATCACAAAAACTTCTCACAAAGACCCCTATTTATTTTGCACGGCTTCCAAAGCACTTACAAAGTGAAATTGCCTGCAAGCAAGGGCGATTTACTTTAGATAATTCATAGACTTCAAATAAAATTCTGGAAACTTGCACAAATGGTCGCCCTACATAGGAAAATAGATTGGAACAGTACCCAGAACAATATTATTTCTGTTTCTTGAGTTGTGAGTAAAAACAACCTACAGCCATACAAAACCAGCAACTCTAAAATTGACAGAAAATACAATAACTCAACTACAAAATGTGAGAAGAACCAACTACAATGAAAGGAAACCAACTACAACTAAACCTCTCAACTAGTTGCTGTCTTTCAAGCAAGAAGAAGAGCCAAGCTAGGAGGCTTACATTCCTCGAAGCAATCCCAAAGCCAATCCGGCAGCATAACTTTGCAAATTCATTAGATAAACAAAATGAGGACCCCGAGCTCCAATTTATAACTTCCGAAGAGCTTTCTAGAAGGTGCGCCCTAATCCCAAGCTGCTTTTAGGTTTAAACTTTGACCCAAACACTTTCTTCCCAATGGCGTACTTTCCTTGTGAAATATTAATCACTTCTCTTTTTTAAATAAAATATAATCTCCTTCAAAAAGGCGTCCATTTTCCCTTTGAGCAATTATAAACTTTAGAAATATTAAAATATTTCCTTCATGAGAAAATACCCCTCAAAGTCCCCTTCTTTAAAACAACTGTTAAGTTATAACACTAGGCCAAGGGGTGTTTTAAAAATAAAACATTTTGACTTAAAATAACTTATATCTTCGAAATGAACCCCTTAAGCCAAAAATGAGAATTACCCAATGAATTGCCAGAAGAGGAAAGTTGACTGGATTGATGCCGACTGGACCACTGCTAAAATTAGAATTTACTAAAAATAGTAAATTCCTAAAGATGCTCAGAATGCCAAGAAAAACATACCACTGCGAAGCCCTCTGAAAACCCAGAAGGAATCCAGAATCCAAACACCCAAACTCCAACAAGCAAAACCCTGAATCTTCAAGAGAACCCATCAAACAGTCGGAAACCCTAATTCTGCCACTGACTAGCCGACAACACACTGGGAATAGGCTACCAATCACTGAAAAGTGAAGAGCTAAAAACGGGGACATTACAGTCCGCCCTTCCCAAAATTGCTTGTCCTCAAGCAATACCATCATAATTCTAGAAAAATTAGGACTGATCCATACCAAAACAAGTATGATCCCAGGTTCCCAAATCCATCTCAGGAAGGACCCACCATGCCACTGCTGCACCACTCTGATCACATCAGTGAAAACATCATGCCAATGCTACACTAACCTCCCTTGTAACTCCAAAGTGTTACCATCCATGATACTCAAACTGAAAGATCTTAAAGGACTGAGATCAATATCGTGCAACATCTCATGTCCAAGATGCCCAGAGTCAACAGTAACAACCATACCACTGTCAACCACAATTCTAGGCAAGAAGAAAGATAGGTTACTCAACTCATAATTAACCTCCTTAGCATACCTCCACATGGTAACGAACGAAGCCCTGAAAGCAAATGTGACATCTTCAAATCTTCTTGCAAAGAGGAAAGCAATCCTTTGCAAGAGCTTGACAAGCTCATACTCATGTCTCCTCATGGAGCTACCATGTAACAGCTGAATTATACCGACACCACCATGAAGACTTCTAATCACTCTTACGGTACCAACTCCAAGAGTCTCAGAATGAAAAGCCAAAGCATGTGGAAGTTCGCTGTCCCGAACCAATATAGTAAAGAAACTATTAAAATTTGCTTCACAAACCTCCGTAAGGTGAACTCCGAGAATAGGATAGGTGTGAGGGAACAAATAACCACTGCTGTTCAAGGCTGAAGTCAGCGAAGTGCAATCTGATTTTAGTACTTCGCACAAGGAAAAACAGCAGCACCAAAGAAATTCCCAAGTGTAAGTGTATGAGATGAGCCTTGTGTTGCAGGATAACACCTCAAAATTGACAGAAAAACACACTAGAGTAGTCTTCAACTGAAAAATACCACCTCTTTGACAAGTAGTAACGGATAATCTCTCCCAAACGAGAGTAACTCCACAAGTAAGGTGGCTGATCTGCCTCCAACCAGCAAGCTCATGTCTCAAAATCTGCCCTTGTCTTGGCCGAAGATCAATACCAAGAGCAACCAACTGTTCATCTTTCCAACTCATACTCAAAATTTCTCTCCAATCCATTTGTTGATGAACAAACGGAACCATTAGGTGGCTGGAAAAGAAGGAAACAATACCAACAAAACTAGAAATTTGATCCTTATCCCTCCAAAAGTCCCTTCCATATACAATAAGCTCCATCAACCCCTGTTGAGAATCCCAAGCATGGATACCCAACTGAAAATGTTTTTCAACATGTTGGAAGGAAATCTCAACGCATCCCCAAGTGCTGGTGAGAACCAAGTGCATTCTCTTGAAACTGATGCCCCACCTAGTGAATCCTTGAAGCTTGACCACGAAGGCTTCAACAACATTGGAGGATGACACAAAGAGTGGCTTCAAATTCAACTCCCAACTCTGACTAGTATGAACCCAAACATCTTTACACCCGGAGGATGGTTTGTCAAGAGTGCAAACACCAAGCTCCAGATCATCATTCTCCCCTTCTTCATGAGTAATTAAACTGAAACCTTTACTCCTTGCTGCTGTAATGAAGTTACCAGCAACTACCAAGTCTTGCTTTGTTAACACCTTGGTGTCGAAGATGTTGAAATCTCCTCGAACCAACATTTCCCATGTAGAGACTCCATCCTCAAACCCACTTGTGCATTCATTACCAAAAGGCCTCGGAAGACTACTCATCACCAAATGTGGCAACTCCTTGTGTAATGATATCAAAGCACCCATTGATTGGGGTTCATACTCTTCCTCATGCTTGGTCGCTTCACCACATGACTCATTTCTCAAATCAAAGAGAGGATTGTCATAAGTTGCTTCAGCACTCACTTCAAAGAAAGGATTGTCAAGAACTTGGAAGTCCTTCTTTACGTCTTGCTGATCCAAATCTGCACATGCAACTTCTGATTTCCTGGTGAAACCTCCAAGATCAAACTCCTCTCGAAGACTATCAAGCTCTTCAATTACTTGCTTGATTTCTTCAACTCTTTGCTCATTCTCTTGCTCCCTTAAAAGTTTGAAATCAGCAAACTGGTCTTCAACCTCTATTAAAGCCAACTGAGTTTCTTTTAACTTGTCCTTTGTTGATTTGAGCTCCAGAGTGAGCTCATCAACCAAACTCTCCTTTTCTTGGAAAACACCCATGGTCTTCTTTGCAACCTCAATGGTGTGATCACGATCTTCAATCAAATGTAAGTACTCCGATTTCAATGTCTCCAAGGAGTCTTTGACATGTTGCAAATTAGGGAGAGTAACTACATCTTTAATCCCTTTCAGTCTCTCATCAAATTGAACCTTCCAGTAGAGATCTTCAACCAAGCTATGAGTGTGATCAAACATGGATAGAGCTTGCACTTCCTTGTCAAAGGACACCATGAATTGTCTGTCCCAATCATGAGAATTCAAAGATGATGAACTGCTGATAGGCTGCAATTGAAAATCAGAACCTTGCCCCTTGTCTTTGCTGCCCTCAATGCTGCTCCAACATCCTTGTACTTTACCACCCACATGCGGATAATGCTCAATGCCATGGAGATGATCATTCTCCATGATTTCTTCGACTCTATGTTTGCAATCAGCTTCATGAATGGAAAAATCAGACTTGTGTTTGTAAACCTCTTTAACTCTTTCCCCTTTAAGAGCCATATGGTCTTCTAGCTCTTCTTCTTCATCACTGTCTTCTTGATCAAACATTATAGCAGCATCCAACTTGCTCAAAGGATCAAAATCATCCGTTGTTCGGAAGGTTTCCGTAAAAACATTTTCTTCTTGAGTGGCTGCAACCATTTCAAAGAGATCATTATGGAGCTTTTTTGAACACTCTTCTTCTTCGATGACAACTTCCTCTTCAATGGCCACCTCATAGTTTGCCATGCAATCTGATTTTTGATCTTCATCTGGATCAAAGGGAAATTCATCCCACAAAGGTTCTTTATCATACCTTGGTGCCAACACGCCTGGATCCCAAATGCCAAGGGGTTGACTGAGATGATCAACAGGAAGAGGTTTTTCATGCTTCACTGGAAGTATTGACTCAATGAATAAGTCAGATCCTGAATCTCTTAAGCTGATATCTTCAAAAACATTTTCTTCCAATGGTTTGGTTTGCTGGTCAAACCCAAGTCCAACAATGTCACCACCAAAATGAAGTGAAGATTCTTCGATGCTGCTTGTTTCGAAAACTTCACCTTCATTATCTTTTATGGAACCATCATGAGAAAGTATGTCGCTGATTTCTTCATGTGGAACTTCTTGGGGAGTTGAGACAGCAACAAAAGTAAAACTATCCACCACCAATTCTTCAACACGAGATGGTACAGTCATGTTGGAATCATTACTATCTTCATCACTTTGGCACTGCTCATAGGCTGATTCAACGGGACCATCAGTATTTCCTTCTACTTGCTCTTCTTCAGCAAACTCATCCCATACAACAGTACTACTAAAACCTTCAGTGAAGCCCTTAGCTTCAAGACCTTCATAGGTTGAATCCTTATTAGGACTCAAGACTGTCGTTCTGTTCTTTTCACCAAGCTGATCTTCATCACTTCCTATTACATGCAAGTCAAGGGAAGTATTATGGGGCTCTACCCTTAACTCTTCACTTGCCATGGTATCTTCATCAAGCTCACGATCATTCTGATGTGACATGTGCACCTTTCTATCCCGACTTTCTGACTTAGCATAAATCTTTTTGATTCCCCACCTTATGTCAGGATCCTTCATTAGTGTAAACAGTTCATGCATTAACTCAAGTAGAGACTTCTCTGTAGTCATCTCTCTCTGTACGTAGTGTCTGGTATCTCTGTCACTCATCTGTCAAGTGAACTTTGTTGGGCACAGGATGGCAGGATCTTGGCTCTGATACCACTGAAATATTCCGAGCCAATTTTTTTCAATTTTTGCCAAGTACACAACAATGCAGAGAGCACCCGTTAGGGTTAGATAATTCAAACCAGCAGATTACAAATAACTCGTTGCCAAGAATGCGCACTCAATCTCAACACGAGAGAGGCTGTCATATGGCAAGAGGATCGTCAGTGCCTTAAACAAATGCAACTGAAGGTAACTCTAACCAAGAATGCGCCGGAGAACGACGAGCATATGGTCAGAGGATCCCTACCAACTAATAAGCTGAAGTAACTCGACGTCAAGGATGTGCTTTCCAATCCGAGATGGAATGGGAGCTACCATATGACGGAGATGCTAAGAATTACAATGCAATTAAGGAAAATAAGCGGGAATGCTGAAAGTAAACTCAACACCCAGAATGTGCTTTCAAACCCGGAGTGGGAATGGAGCTACCATAGGGCGGAGATATAAAGAATTACAAAGCACTTCAGAATGTATAGTAATCGTTACAAAACATGATAAGCAAGATTAGAGAACGGCTGACAGTACTACTGTTCAGCTTACAATATGAAGAGAAATCGCCTGCCAAGAGCATAGAATTAGAACAATACAGCGTACATCAATTAAGAGGATTCTCCTTGCTTAACAAGAATGCCAAGACCCTTTACTTCACTCAAATACCAAACTGAATATTCAGTTTAAGACAGATCTGCACTTTAAAAAGGTAAAACAGCAACCTAGCACCACACAAAAATGATCATATCTCACTCATTTCTAACCCTATTGACGTGAAATCAAATGCAAAACATTCTAATGATGATGACAATGAAGATGGATCACAAAAACTTCTCACAAAGACCCCTATTTATTTTGCACGGCTTCCAAAGCACTTACAAAGTGAAATTGCCTGCAAGCAAGGGCGATTTACTTTAGATAATTCATAGACTTCAAATAAAATTCTGGAAACTTGCACAAATGGTCGCCCTACATAGGAAAATAGATTGGAACAGTACCCAGAACAATATTATTTCTGTTTCTTGAGTTGTGAGTAAAAACAACCTACAGCCATACAAAACCAGCAACTCTAAAATTGACAGAAAATACAATAACTCAACTACAAAATGTGAGAAGAACCAACTACAATGAAAGGAAACCAACTACAACTAAACCTCTCAACTAGTTGCTGTCTTTCAAGCAAGAAGAAGAGCCAAGCTAGGAGGCTTACATTCCTCGAAGCAATCCCAAAGCCAATCCGGCAGCATAACTTTGCAAATTCATTAGATAAACAAAATGAGGACCCCGAGCTCCAATTTATAACTTCCGAAGAGCTTTCTAGAAGGTGCGCCCTAATCCCAAGCTGCTTTTAGGTTTAAACTTTGACCCAAACACTTTCTTCCCAATGGCGTACTTTCCTTGTGAAATATTAATCACTTCTCTTTTTTAAATAAAATATAATCTCCTTCAAAAAGGCGTCCATTTTCCCTTTGAGCAATTATAAACTTTAGAAATATTAAAATATTTCCTTCATGAGAAAATACCCCTCAAAGTCCCCTTCTTTAAAACAACTGTTAAGTTATAACACTAGGCCAAGGGGTGTTTTAAAAATAAAACATTTTGACTTAAAATAACTTATATCTTCGAAATGAACCCCTTAAGCCAAAAATGAGAATTACCCAATGAATTGCCAGAAGAGGAAAGTTGACTGGATTGATGCCGACTGGACCACTGCTAAAATTAGAATTTACTAAAAATAGTAAATTCCTAAAGATGCTCAGAATGCCAAGAAAAACATACCACTGCGAAGCCCTCTGAAAACCCATAAGGAATCCAGAATCCAAACACCCAAACTCCAACAAGCAAAACCACTGAATCTTCAGAACCCATCAAATGGTCGGAAACCCTAGTTCTGCCACTGACTAGCCGACAACAACTGGGAATAGGCTACCAATCAGCTGAAAAGTGAAGAGCTAAAAGCTGGGACATTCACGGTTTTCAAGAGTTTACAGTTAAGAAGCTGAAGCATTTGATCTTGACACTGTCATCATGGGAAAAGGAGATATCATCAGGGGCTTTACCGCCCATCCGAAGACCTACCGGTCTCCCGTGTTCCTTCGACTGAAGGAACCCGTCCCCTCACGAGGGTAGTTAACAAGGATCAATCTATCATCATGCCTCTAAGCCTGGTGTCAAGAACCTGTATCTCCTGATCGAACCTTCATTATGGGTACCTCCCAACTAGAAGATTACTTTGATTAGTGATACATTCGGTACTTGATGGCTGACAGATGCTGAATCTAGCATCGTACCTTGGCCAAGGATTTCTTTTAATATTACTGGCACTCCTGTGCCGTCAACGCTCTCACCCTTGCTTGACATGATTACATTGTCTCGAGTTTTAAATTATAAAGTCAGATTAAGTTTTCTCTTCTTAAAAAGTATCTTTACATTCCAAGTTTCATATAGCAGCAGGGGTCTTAAATTAGAGACATTCTTTTAGAAAAAACAAAGATGAGGAAAAGAATAATTGGCTCAACCAAACACATTCCTCTCAAGGAATCATAAGCATAAATTTTAGTTACAAGAGAGCTCATATTCTGTTCTTCGTCCAAGTTTTCACAAATTGATTTTCTCTTAGAAACTCAAGACATTGCTGTCATACAGGTCAGATTCGAGTTCCAAGTAAAGTTCGAGGTTAAAGAAAATATGAAGAGGAAAATTAAATCGGCTCCTCTTAGGTTGTCCAAGACAGATTAAAGAAGAGATTAAATGGAACTTAGACTCAGTAGGAGTGAGAATAACAGAGTATTATCATGAAAGAAAACTAGACTGCTAACGACTCTCAGTCAAGAAAGAGAAAGCTTCGATTTTACTTGTATTCCATTATAGTTCATTCCTCAACAGAATTGATGCCATTTCTAAATCAATTTGACTTGATACTCATTAAGTCGAAATATTAAGAAGACATTTCTTTTCGATAAAATATGCCATGCTACAGATTATTACTAAGAGACTCATACATGCTTGAGAGAATGCTTCGACTAGGATGCTTCAATCTCTAATTCTCTAGAGAGCACGTTTGCAAGCCACCGCCGAAGGAGACGCAGTCCAAGGAATGTAAATTTCCGCCTCTTAAGCAAAAGATTTGAAATTTGTATACTAGATTAATCTTCACGACTTCCACGGATAGAACAAAATGCAGGCTAAGATGACGCTGAGAAGTAGGGAAGGAGACAGTGACACAAAATTAAGTTCGATACAGATGAACACAATGACCATGAAGGCTCCAAGAACAAGAATGCGGATGATGAATGAGCAGCAACAAAAGTTAAGATATACGATTGAAAACAATGGCAACCAGCTGAAAGTAAGACACAAAACAAAGACGCCAACACCACAATTGCATTCCCACTGATAGCAAAAAAAACCCCCCCGTCTCAGAGTACTCTGTTCTTCCCAAAAAGAGAATGAAGAAGAAGAATTTTCGATAGGAGACCAAAGTCTTTTTCCTCCATCCCCCACGAAACTCTCCGCCAAGAAGCTCTTTATCTGCCCACGATCATGGGCGTTCAAGAATGAGGTGGAGTGAGAATGGGAATTCAATTTTCCCCATAACACCGATTTCACAAGATTCCAATTAATTAATTTTGATTATAACCATTCAATGGTACGATACACTTCAATCTTTATTATTAATTTAATATTAACATCCTCTTGCAAAAATACTTGCAAATATATATTCCAAGATTTGATTCGCTCAACATACAAAGGATGAAATTGAATATTTAATTCCAACAATTATTTAATAACCATTTGAAATCTCTTATAAGGTGATTATTGATTTATATATATATAAATTGGCTTATTTAATAAATAATTATATTAAATTATTATTGGCCAAGTTACAATTTCGATTCCCTGTCTTACACCGACTCATGGCGAGATGACAATTTCCGATCCTCTATTAACCACAACCCCTCCCTGATGACATCTCCTTTTACGTCGCGACGTCGTCAGTCCTGCATCCACTGATAGGTATTATGGTTAGATTGTTCGCAATGGCTATATAAATATGCATTTAAATATAATCTCATGAATACATTCAATTTCACGTGAGCAAGAAATTCACTTGCAAATAAAAAGATCGTTAACTTTACAGTTACGATAAATAAAACATCTATTCTATTCTCAATTTCACATTCACATGAAAAACAGTTACTTGCAACTAACTTTGCATTCGAAATACATAACCAAACACATATTCTCAATGTAAGGGGTGTAACAGGTTTGCAATGAATTAGGAAATAGGGTATGCTTTTGACTGGAAAGCAGAAAAAGCAAACTACCATCCACCCATAGCCATGAAATAGATGTGCATAATTGATTTCAGAATTAAGTGAATACAGAAAAATGACAAAGTTCACCTTCCCACACCTACGGATGAGAAACAAGAAAAGAACGAATAGCAAATTCCTTCAACAGATGAATCAATCTGAGTTCAAAGTCTCAAAAATAACACATCTAGAGTCCAATATAACAGGTATACATCAAAGAATAACCACAGAGACACAAAGGACGTATGCAATTAAAGGAAACACTAATAAGTACACAGACTTAGAAATATTTTCTTCATTTCTCAGATGCAAACATGAATTCAAAGATTCAAATGCTGTACAATAAGACTGTTGTTGAAAAACAAAATTGCTCTCTTCATTCCCTTGTTCTCAAGCTGGAAAAGATAGCAAAAGATGCTTGAATTATGAAAATTTTCCCAATAAGTAGCCACCTCCATAGAGAATTCTCAGTTTCCTATAACTGTTTCTTGAAAGATCATGGTAAAAATGAAAAATAGAGCCTCTTCTTTTCCCTTTTGTAACTGCCTTATAAAAGGTAATAAAAATTCCCTCTCTTCGCATAGAGTAACTTCTTCTTTAAAACTAATTACAGAAAGTATGTTCTTTTTCTGACCGTTTCTTGGAAAGATTAGGAAATCTTTATTTTCTCCTGTAACTCATCAAATAAAGTTCATAGTAATCTTTCCTTGAGAAATCACCCCTTTTTACTTTCTTTCAAACTCACTTTTATTCCTATGGTGGCTTTAAGGCTTTGGTGGACCTCATTATACCCGGAGAGTACACAAACTTGAGATTTTGACAAAGATTTCCGGCCTTCCCTGAGATTGGCCTTATATACAAGAATGTGCTATTTGATCTGGACAATTTGCAGTCTTCAGTTGAGAAACTGACAAGGAAATTTCTTGTATAGGCTTAATCACTGAATCTCTTGATTTCTGTGGAGAATTGTGGCCATCACAGTTTTGTAACGGCCTATTCCTTGCGTAAAAAAAAAACTTTCCAATTCTCACTTTAAACATGTAAAGGTAACAAGTAACAAAGATATTACAATAAAATTTCTTCCTTTCTTTATTGATAAACATGTACAAGTTACAATATGTTTCCTCATGAATTTCATTTTCATTGCAAATATAAATCAAAGTTAAAAATGTCTGAGTTACATACATAGCTTGTAAGCTTTTGCACAAATAGAAGTAAGAAGGTCAGGCGTCCATCCTTCAAATCTTGGTACATCGGTGCTGGCTGTGGAGGAGAAACATCCTTTCGAGGCTTTCCGTAACCCGCAGTTATAATCACGGTCCCATACGATCATTTGCAATGAGCGACCCTCCATTCGAAGAAGAGATTGGTAGGGTATCATTTAACGATTACCAACTGAGCATAGTGTTGTGTCCTACATAACTAGAACCTTACTATTTCACAATCTCAAACTAGTACAAGGATCACAGTGAACTGACAATGTAGTCTCAACTATCTCCGTCTGTAATGGCGTCGTGCATTTCACTACTTTGGCCAAAGTATTCACATTGATGCCGAATGAAGGTCATCTATCATAAACACTACTCAGGGCTGATTTGACTTAAGGCTTCCTTACTCTACGCATAGGTTTGTCCTTCAATGGGTGAATCCGTCATCCCAGACATCCTACAATCATACGAACCTACTAGAAATGAAAACAGTATTCAAGTGTCTTGTATCAATCCTCCTAACTAGGAATTCTTTATCCTAGGAGTTCTTAACTTGTCTCAGTTATCCTAATAACTTAAACTAAAAGACTTTACTTGATTCTGCCATCATTTCGATCCTAGTAGATAATAAGTACATCTACGTATTCTCCATATATAGAGATCATACACAACATGCAATAACCATTCAAAATGCAAATAAATCCTTCCCTTTTATCTTTTTCCATTATTTCTCTTAAATGCAAGGTAAGTAAAGCTAATCCCTTAAGCTCCTTACACATAATTCCCCTTTTATGATAAATGAACTATTCCCTTAAGTTCTTTTCACATAAATCCTCTTTTATGCCTATCTAGTAAATGTTTTGCTTTATAGTTCTATTCTTTAAAAACTAAGTAAAACAAACACAAGATAATAGAAAACAGCTCTCAAATTGAAATTACAAAATGAAGAAAATCCATGCCTGTATTTAAAAGCTTCTCCTTTCAAAAATTGTTCTTCCAATCCCTCTTTGAATCGAGCTGCCAGAATCTCAATGATTTCTCACTCTATAACAACTCCCTATCAATCTAATCTTAAAAGTGTATTCTCCACTAATTCCTTATTCAACACAAATCTCACAATAGTATCACTCTCAGCTTAATTTGGGAAATTCACTGTTAATGGTAATTGCTGGTAAAGTCACTATATTTTTCTACTCAGCAAAACAGAGTATGCAAACAGCTCAACGAAATAGAAATAAAAACTCAGAGAAGAAGCTAAACTCTGATTGCACAAGTGGTAAAACATTGAATGGCATGGCATCAATATATAGGGCCCGAAATGCAACGATTTCCACTTATGGAGGCATGAGATTTGACAGCAAAGTGCCCAGAAAACGTCAATGAGATACTTGGCGCATTTCCAATACTCATGTCATCAAGATTGAGGATGATTTGACCAGTTTGTTGACAGCAAGTAGAGAAGGATTCAAAACGCACATGTTTAATGGGAAGAAAATCAACAGCAAAACCTTTAAGTGCGATTCAAAAGGAAAACGAAATGCAAAGACCAGGTCTTTTCCCTGAAGCGTCCACCTCTTCCTATTCTCCAGGTCGCATTTTTGCCACATGAAAATACGTTTCAAACGCCCTAGTCGCACGTCTGCACAGGCGCGAGTTTATTCACGGGAGAGTTTATTTTTTTTATTTTTTTTTTAAAACATTCGATTTTGCCTATGAAATATTTATCCATATTTCATATTCAAACTTTAGCTTATAAAAATTTCGATCTTAGCATTTAGAAAACGGCTGAGATAATATTCGATTTACTTTTAAAAGTTTTTAAGACTTTCTTTTAAAAATTACTCCATTAATTTTACTATGATATTAAATATTACTCAAGGTAATATTTACTTAATTTCCAAATCCTTTGATTTATATATTTAATATATATAAATATATATTTCCGTTATAAAAATATTTACTTTAATATATATGTATGTGTATATAAGTATTTAAATATTTCTATTTAAATATATTAGATTATATATACATACATATATATTTAGTAAAATTATAATATAAATATATATTTATATACTATTAAATATATAAATATTTACATATTTAAATATTTACACTTATAAGTACTAAACGTTAAACATGTATATTGCGAGCCAGTCAGCGTACTTTCAGTATACATTTTACGTCATTGTGTAAATATGTAAATATGTAAATCTCAAGCAAATATAATAATAATAGCATCGTTATACACAGGCGATAGGTAACGTGAGTAGGTATACACATGTATATCCTGTATGCGTATGTGTTTGTATACCATGTCGATACGTACGTATGGCATATCCATCTGCCAAGCATATGTATGTATCGATATGTATATACATATGGATACGTGTACACGACATACATGTATACACGTACTCGCCCGACCTATCCATTCATATTTTCACACAAGATTACAACAAGTCAGACATAAGTGATCATCATTCAGATAGCACAAAGAAGTAACCAGACTCCCTAAGCCTATGGAAGACTTATCTGACTTAGATTACTTGGTCTAAGGAATGTGTGTGTGCTCAATTTGGTAATTGTTACTGTTTACCCGACCAAGTTCCTCCCCTAATGATGTCTCTCCTCTGTCCGGAGGATCAGTCTTCATACCTGCACATCATGACATGACATCGGCAGTCATATGCTCATAACAAGGTAAAAAACATCTCACAAGTTAGAATAACATTATTCCATAATTGTATACAACATTTAATCAAGACTAAATCATTTAGAAGTAACAATCAAATAAAACCATCATTTAAACAGGACTCATTCATTTAATAACGAAGTTGTTGTACCCAAACCAAATTTTTTGCTTCATTAAAGCATTTTGAATTTTAAAGTCTAAACCTCGCTAAAATGTTGTGAAATACCGTTTTGGGCAATGTCAAGCATGGAGTTTTTGTCAATAGTTTGTCAGTCAAA
>VDFB02071017.1:0-49696 GCA_007258455.2 Sequoia sempervirens
TGAAGCACCTTTGAGATCCAAATCAAGAAGAGCATTATCATTAATAAGATTCATAAGATCATATCTGCTATCATCCACAATCTGCGAACCACCCATCTTATCAGCATCATTCAAAGGTGTATTAAAATCCCCCATGACCAATCAATTACCTACAGAGTACCTCAATTTGAAGGATCTCGGGCTTTCCCAAAACTTTTTACGAGCACTCTTCCTATTAGGAGCATAGATGTTAGACAAAGTCCAAGAGAACTTATCCCGCAAATGAAGAAAAGAAGTTGCCACATGGTTACAATCTTTAAACACCTCAACCCCCTGAATCAGCCTGATATTCCAAAAAGTCACAATCCCTCCTGAAGCACCCACCGCATCTGAGCAATACATCCCAAAGTCCTTAAAAATATTCTTCACTCTAGCTAATTTATCCATTCCCATCTTAGTTTATTGAATTAACACAATATCAGGGCGATGATCTCTTACCAAATTTGCAAGGAGATCATGCTTATGAGGGTGATTTAACCCTCTCATATTCCAGGAGATGACTTTCATAGTAACTTGTGGGTAGTGCTCTTAGAGCACATATCCAACAAAGTTCTTTGCATACCATCAGCAATTTCCAAATGGCTCTCCTTCTCCCTAGTAACATTCGCAGGAGGCCAACCTCTACCTCTCGGCTCAAACCCGCAGTCAGATCTTTGCCTATTCCGAGTCGCCACTCTCGAAGAAGGGGAATGCTTCTTTCTATTGTTCCCACAAACTAGAATATAGGGAGGATTATCCAAATCCTCAGGATCCCCATCGTCCTTGAAATTAGACAGAACCTCCAAGCCTTCAACCTTCGACCCATCATCTTGTCGTTGATTCCCCCCGAGGGACGAGAGCCCAAACCCACATCAACAGAAGCCTTATCTACCTCAAAAATCTTCATTTGCATCTCTTCAACAGACTCCACAGTGTCAATAACAAGGGAGGGAAGATCCTCACCTCCTTGTTCCAATTCCTTATTTATTTGTACCAACTCCCCCTGGCCCTCAGGAATTACACCTTCCTCAGCCAATTCCAAACCCATTTCCTAAGGTTTCTCAACCTCCACTTCCCTCCTCAGAGCAAACCCCTCTTTATCCAAAAGCTCTGAGCATTGTTCTAGAACCTTCTCCTTCTCTCTCCAATGTTTAGACATCTGCTTCATCCCTTTGAGAGGACATTTCTTCGCCCAATGCACAGCCTTCTTACAATGGAAGCAGGCAAATGGAATCAACTCAAATTCAACCACTTGTTCCCAAACTCCAAACTTAGAGTTTATCTTTATCATGGCAGGAAAATTAGATGATTGTTCTACATTCACACAAAACTTGGCATAAACCAGGCGCTTCCTAGAAGTCATCATTTGGTTAATCGATAGAAACAACCAAAAGTGTTTGATATCCCTTTAAAAACTTCTTCATCCCAAAATTCCATAGGAAAACCAAGGAGTCTAACCCAAACCGGGGCAGCTGAGAAGGAGCACAAGTTTGGGTTAAACCCAGGTTCCCATCTTTCCAAAATCAAAGAGGACTTCCCAATAAACCAAGGGCAACCTGTCAATGCCACCACAAAATCATCTTCATAGTTAAATGTGAAGGAGAAGAAATCTTTGGCCATAACAACCACATCAATCTGTCCCTTGGGCTTCCACAGACTAACTACAAACTTGCGCACTAGCTCAATATGAGGTCGGGGACCAAAAAATCTACCCAACAGAGCCATATCCATATTTGACATGCTCTTATCAACAATACAATCCAGGATAGAAATAGAGTATTCTCTATTCTTCGCATTAGCAACAAAAGGCACAAGAGAAGTACTTTTACCTTTAGGCCTTGCCCCAAATAAATTCGTCCATTTGAGAGATGAACTCGACAAGAAATCATTTTTAGTCTTATCATTCCCAAGACCCACACAATTAGGATTCCCATAAAAATCACCAGACACCTGGCCTTGCCCTAACTTTTCAGCCCCGAGATTCCCCTTTTCAGAGAAGGACGTTGGAGAATGTGTTGGACACACAACCTTCGACACCCCATTCCCACTAGAAAGTTCATTTTCCACGAACGGGGACCCACAACGCTTGCCTGCAGCAAAGGACCCTACTGACATCACCTTCCCATCAGCAAACTATCTGCCATTAACACCTACAACATCATCAAGAAATCCCACCTTTTCAAAGTTTGAAATTTCACCACCGCCATCGCCACCACCCGCCGAGCTCTCCATTAACTAACCTAGGACTTATTTGTTATTTTTATCTATTAAAATATTTTAAAATATTATGAATTAAAAGGACTTTAAATTTGAAGATGAAAAAGAAACGAGAGGGAATTTTGGCATTAAGAAACCTTATAATATAGGGTTGTGGGAGTTAATGGGCCACACTTAGAGGATATTGGTAGGATGTTGGAGAGATTATTGGAAAGAGGATGGTTTCTAGTGAGCATGAAGCCTTTTGTGGTCATAATGGTTTCCTAGTGTGGTGGATTTGTATGGATGGTTTGAAAAATTGGAGGGAATTTGAGAAGGGAGCAAGTCTTGAGTAGAAGAAGGGGACTAAGGAAGAAAAGAGGAGATTGGAAAGGAGTTATGGTAGTTGCGAAGAGGGGAAATCAAGGTAAGGATTCACTAAATCATGAGTACGCGTGAATTTAATTCAATTTTATGCATTTGATTAAAATATGTTTATATGCATACAACATATGAAGTGGTAATTATATTAGATAGCAATGTTGTATTATTTCTTTGAAGTATTCATTAAGTAGTTCATAAGCTTGATTGTACTTCTAGTCATGGGTTTCATGGAGATAACCATTAATTCAAATATAGATTTCCTTTAAACTCATTGGTGCTACATTATGAAAATAATGACCCTTATGTCCATATGTTGTTTGGAAGTAAAAATTTGAGGGTTTTGTAGTGAGTTGTCTTTCTCAATTTGTAGCATACTTTGGTTATTTTTTATAATGATTTACCTTATGAATTATTTACCATTTTCTCACAATCGAGAGGAGATTTGTAAAGGTTTTTGAGTTGAGTTTTATACCTACCAATTACATTTACTATTCTATGTGTATTTTATGGTCAATTCTCTTTGGCAAGTCTATTTCTTTGAGACTTTATTAAATAAGATTTGTAATTCGAATTATTTGAAATGTAAAATAGAAGCAAACAAGAATGCAAGTTCCTATCCAAATCAAGATAAAACCTCCAGATAGATCTCACAATGAAATTTAAAACAGCACAATAACATCAAAATCAACTCAAAATGCTACCCATGACACTATTGTGATTTGATTTTCTCCTTGATTGGTTGATATGTGAACTATCCTTTGCATGAAGATACTTGTTTTGATAGCATTTACCTAGCATAAATTGACCTAATGGATTTGAATAAAGGAAAGAGTGATTGAATTTATAGAATTTTGGAAGGAGGAATGGATGGTCAAAGATCTAATGGTGAGATCAATACCGGAGGATGGTTGAGAGGATTTACCTACGATCAAGGATAAGATGGAGGGTGGAGGTGTAGGTTTTTATATTATGAATGGTTAGGATGAACTTACTAAATTTAGTTTACAAGTGGTTGTGACCATGAGGAAAATAAGGGACATGTGCATCTAGGAGGGCTATATTCTTGGGATGGGTTGAGAGAATAATGGAACCATAAAGACGAGTGCTCTTAGGTGCCCTTTGTTCTCAAAATGTGTTGAGGGAATACAAGAATAATTAAATAATATTATTATTTAATTATTTTAGACATGTGTGAGATGGAAAATAGGTGGAATAGGTAATTATCTATTGATTTATTGTGAGGTGAGATGGAAAAGGGGATTAATTAAATAATATGATAATTTAATTAAGTGTGGAAGATTAGGTGAAAGGGGATTGCCCTAGGTGATGTGTTTAGTTGATTAGGACTAGGTACACTGGGGAAATATTTAGGTGTCTATATTTTTTCCCTCATTGATACAATGTCACAACTAAGTGGTGTTGTGTCAAAGAAGAATAAAAATTAGGATTAGAAGAAGTGAATCTTAGGTGGAAATTTTCCCCGATCACTTAGGGATGATGATGGAAGTGATTCCAAAATGTAATGCCGATGATTTGAAATGAAAATGAAAGAAAACTAGTAAGCAAGTTCTTATTCAAATTAAGAAAAAAGCTCTAGATAGAGCTCACAAAAGAGATCAAAATAATAAAATAACATCAAAATAAAATTAAAATGTTACCCATGACTCCAATTTAATTTGATTTGCTCCTTGATTGGTTGATATGTGGATATTCCTTTGCTTGAAGATACATGTTTTGAGAACATGTACCAAGCATAAAGTGATAATGGATTGGAATGAAGGAAAGAGTGCTTGAATTTATAGAATTTTGGAAGGTGGAATGTATGGTCAAGATCTAATGATGAGATCAATGTGGGGGATGGTCGAGAGGATTTTGCTAGGATCAGGGAGATGATGGAGGGTAGAGATGGAGGTTATTGGATTGTGAATGGCTAGGATGAACTTACTAAATTTAGTAAGCAGTTGTGACCATGAGGAAATAAGGGACATGTGCATCTAGGAGGTCTCTATTCTTGGGATGGATTGAGAGAATAATAGAACCATAAGGATAAGTTTTCTTAGGTTCCCTTTATTCTTAGAGCATGTTGAGGGAATATAGGCATAATAAAATATTATTATTTAGTTATTTTAGCCATGTGTGAGATGGATATTAGGTAGAATAGGTAATTAAATATTGATTTATCATGAGGTGAGATGAAAAAGGGGATCAATTAAATAATATAATTATTTAATTATGGAAGATTAGGTGAAGGGGACTTGTCCTAGGTGATGTGTTTAGTCAATTAGGACTAGGTACACTAGAGAAATATTTAGGTGTCTAAATTTTTCCACTCTTTGACATAATGTCACAACTAAGTGGCATTGTGTCAAAGAAGGATAACAAGTAGGATGGGATGAAGTGAAGCTTTGGTGGTAAGCTTCCCAAATCACATAGGGATGATGATGGAAGTGATTCCAAAATGTAATATGATTTGAAATGAAAATGGAAGAAAACTAGTAACCAATTTCCTATCCAAACCAAGACAAAACCTCTAGATATAGCTCATAAAAGAGATCAAAACAACACAATAACATCAAAATCAACTTTAAATTTCACCCATGAATCCATTTTGATTTGATTTTTTTCTTGTTTGGTTGATATGTGGATGCTCCTTTGCTTGAAGATACCTATTTTGACATCATGCACCTAACATAAAATGAAAATGGATTGGAATGAAGGAAAGAGTGCCTAAATTTATAGAATTTTAAAAGGGGGAATAGATGGTCAAGATCTACTGGTGAGATCAATAGTGGAGGATGGTTGAGAGGATTTCTCTGGGATCAATGAGAGGATGGAGGGTGGAGATGGAGGTTGTTGGATTATGAATGGGTAGGATGATTTTACTAAATTTAGTAAGTGGTTGTGACCATGAGAGAAATAAGGGAAATGTGCATCTAGGAGGGCTATATTCTTGGGGTGGGTTTGAGAATAATGGAACCATAAGGACAAGTGTTCTTAGGTGCCCCTTATTCTTGTAATGTGTTGAGGGAATATAGGATGGAATATGTAATTATTTAGTGATTTATTGTGAGGTGAGATGGAAAGACGGATTAATTAAATAATGTGATTATTTAATTAAGTGTGGAAGATTAGGTGAAGGGTACTTTTCCTAGGTGATGTGTTTAGTTGATTAGGACTAGATACACTAGGGAAATATTTAGGTGTCTACAAGCTCTTTTTCTTGTTTAGGCTTATACTTTTTGCACACTTGTCTTAAGGTTATTATAACTCCAACCTTGTCGATGAAATGTCTAATCCTTTCTTAATTCATATATTTGCATACTTTGTACCCTGAACTAGAGTTGGTCTGGATTGTAATTTTAGCAAGACAGTTGGATAAAATTTTGATATGTTATAATGTAAGCTAATATGGTCTTGAGATTTTTATTGAGTTTTAATCATCAAGGGATTGTTAGTGGTCATCAAAATTGGTACTTATGATCTAGTTGTTACAAAACAACAATGATTTTAGAGTTTCATACACATATGTCTTTAAGTTTTATCATTTACCTCTATTATAGCTTTAAATAACAATGCTACTCAAGTTAAAGTAATGGGGATTAATCAACATTTTTATGTAGATTTAAATTTCATAATAAGTTTAAATAGGCATGTTGTTTTTCATTGAACAATAATATCTTTAATATCTTTATAATAATACTACTCTACTCAGCTTGTTAATTGTACAGAGTAATACAACCTAGTGTGTTTGATTATTTGTTGAACTTATGTATCAAAGATGGAATTTATTTAAACATTAATTGTGGATGTACATGATACCCTACCATGACCTAAATAAATGCATTATCTTTACAATGGCAGGATATAGGTAAATTTTAAAATTAGTTCATACTCATTATTAAAGTTGTTCATGACTACAAATAGTAACATAAATCTTGAAGATTTCAGTAGTTGTCACTATTAGCAAAATATTGCATTGCTACTTATATACACAATGATTTATCTAACAATGATTTATCTATTTTTATAATTGTTACAATTGAGAACAAGGTTAACAACTATTGTGGAATGTAGAAATATGTTGCCATGGACTATGCATGATAGTATTACTTATATAAGGTATTCTAGATATAGTCTTATAGTTACTCTTGTTTGCAAACAACAACAAAAATTACCTTTCAATTGCTTAAATAATGATATCAGATATTTTTATCTATAAAAAAATTAATTAGATCTAGATCATGGTGATTATTTCTGGTTGTGAATAATTTATATCATGAATATTCTAGTTGTATGACTACAGAAATGATTATAAAAAAAATTCTTAATCCATGGCACAAATACTCTTGAAAAGATATAAAGATATGATATTGAATTTTTTTATACTGTATAATCATTATTCTAGGATATTTATAACTAATGTAAGATTTTTTCATATGAACATTCATTTACCAACCTATCCATATGAATAGATTAATACCAAAATTCTGACTCAAGACTTACATTTGTTTTGGATAACTTTACATATCTGAAATAAAATTTATATGTTTATTGATTTATGTATTTGGTCAACAATTATAGGCCAAGTGTACAAGCATTTTATTCCTTGGGATTATATTGTGAAATTTGAAATGGAAACACATTTCTTGTGATATTATCAATGATTTATAAGCCTGTCTAGGTGCTTGATTCAATGGGGCTTTATGTATAGAATTTGTAGTCATTTCATTTTATGAAGTCATATGTGAATGTAAAAATATAAACTTATAATATGTTTCATACCTTTTTGGGCTTGCAAATGATGTAGAAAAGAAAAGAATACTTATTTCTACTTGGGTAAAATAGGTGTAAGGTAGATGCTTGGAATGTGAAAATCAACTTAGGGGTGGGGTATGCCAAGGGTTGGGCATTGATATTATATTTCTAAACTTGTGTATCAAGATCAGCCAGTGGCAAGGTATGTTGAAGGGTTGGAGATAACATATTTCTAAATTTGTGTATTTTTTTTGTTTCCATACTATTTTATAGTTAGAATGTTAGAAATTGAACTAACTCAAGGGTAAGGTATACCAAGATATAGGAAATGATAAGGTAAAAGTACAAAGTTGTGTCACACTTCAGACCAACTTATCAACACAAGTGAATTTAAGTATTTCTAACTAAAAATTATTTTTGGTCAAACATATGATCTAGTAAGATTCATTCTAGCTAAGTTAGATATGTCCATAACATTTCCAATTAAAATTGTTGGCTAAATGCATATGTAGCACCACTTTGAGGCCAATTTACCAAAAATATAAAATTATTTGAAAAACTTGATGTTTCAGCAACTCCTCATGTAAATAAAACTTTTTTAAAATATAAAAATACCTTTTTGTAGATTCATAAGTGTAGTTTTCAAAAATATATATTTTAATTGTTTATTTATTATTTATATTTTATTTTTTATTTTTACTAAAAGTAGGTTATCAACAAAAAAATATTAGGTTGATTACCATGTCAAGAAAAATTACTAAAACTTATTAAAAAAATTTAAAAAAATATGATGCACTAGATAAAAGAATCTCTATCAAGATGGTATACTTGTTTCTATTTTAGATAAATAGGGGAGAGGGGCCCATAGTGGAGCACCCTAACTTTGCCTTTCTCAAAATCCTACGTGGAAATTTCAAATCACTCCCAATTTTGTACAATAGTTTATTTGACAACTCACGTGCTTCTATATTTTGTTTTAGGGCCACATCATCAATATGATGTCACATCAACATGCTTTTTGTTTAGGTATCCAAAAAAGGCCCATAAAAAAAGTGAGACCAATAGTGGTGCACTAAGTCACGTTTTATTGGTGCGTTGATGTGGCATCACATGATTTTTCAGTTTGTCTATTTTATGGATAAAATGTGTTTTGCAATTGGATATTAAGGTGCTTCACTATGGGACCCACTAAGGACTACTTCTATCCCCACTATTGGACCCTGCTCCACTATGGGCCCCTCTCCCCTAGTTAATATGAAAGTTGACATCGAATGGAAACAGTTGTGTTTTAATTAACACACATTTTAATATTTATTTAAAAATATATACCTATCAAAATTGGAAAAAAAAATATATCCATGCACTAAAATTTCAATTTATAAATACACACAAAATTTGAAGGAGAAAAAATAAATTTTTTTATATAAAGATCAACGTCTAAAGTAACTTCATTTTTCAGCATTTTATCATCAACTAAATTATAAATTTAATTCATAAAAAAACTATATTCAAATAATTTTTTATTTTTCAAAAAAACAAACATAAAATATACAAAAAAATACACATTTTATTAGTTTACAACACTTCAAAATTCAAAACATATATGCCACTTTTAGTGATTCAAGTTTAAAATTTTGATCAACTTGTTGGTTGTTTCCTTTATAAAAGTGTGACACGGCTTTGTACTTTTACCTGATAGTTAATTTTATACTTCCATTGTTGATATAAATAAAACCAACTCAAGGTAAGAGATAAGTAGGATATTGGAGAATAATAGTTAATTTATATACACTTTAATGAAATTTTTTTATTGAAGGCAAGCAAGACCATCTTAGGGTAGGGTATACTGAGAGATTGGAACTCAATTGTTTATATATATATGTGTGTGTGTGTGTGTGTGTGTGTGTGTGTGTGTGTGTGTGTGTGTGTGTGTGTGTGTGTGTGCTTATGATTATCTATCTAATTTAGTATAATCTAGTAGAACCAACTCAAGGTAGGGTATGTCAGGAGTTTGGTAACAAAAGGATAATTTTTATTTTTCCTAATACTTTGCATTTCACCAATTAATTATTCACCAAGAAGAGTCAATCAAGAGATAGTAGCATTGTGAATAGATGACCTATATTTGTATTTTGATTTATATTTAGTATTTCACTAATTAATTAGTTATTAGGAAGCTCATCAAGAAAGAGATAATAGTGTTGTGAATATATGACTCACATTTATGTGATTGATAATTGAACACTTTGACAAAAAATGATGTTATAGTTGTATATATATGTAGTGTAGAAAAATGTACTCCTTTACATTTCACACTATGTTTGGGTCCCCTATTTTAAATGGACTTAATTAAGCCTCTAATTTTCTAAACTTTGCATTTACAAGCCTAATTAATTACAATTTCCGAAGGTGGAAGTGTGATTTAATTAATGCACTTATCATTATTAACACCTCAAAATTCAAAAATCTTGATAACTTAGGTCAGAACCCATTTTCCCATGGGCGAATGGGTCCCCTTTAAGTTGAAAATTCAAATTTTAAATATGCTTTTGGTGGTATTTTAATGTTCCCAAATTCAAATTTCAATGTCGGCTTGTAATATTTAATTTTCAGGAAATTAAGGATAGATACTTATAAATACAAGGTTATTTATCAAATCAACAAGAAGTTTTCAATTAGATTTTTGAGAGATCAATCCTAAGAGAAAATATTATTTTCAAGAGCATTCAAGGGAAGATTCATCAGTCATCTACAACAACAATCAAGATCTCAAGCATCATGTTAAAGTATTTTGCAATCATGCATGTTTTTGGAGCTAACATTGTGATGAAGGTTTCAAGCACTCAAGCATCTATTCAAGTCATCAAATCAACATCCAATTCAAGCCATTTTATGTAGGTTTTATTCCTTCAAGGATCTCCATTCAAGGGTTTCAAATCAAAGGTTTGGTGAGTTGCAACATAGAAATTTTCCATTCATCATTTCTTTCATGTTTCATTGTTTCATTTCAAGGTTTAATTACCAAAACAAGGTTTGACCAAGGCAAACCCCCATCTACCAAAAACAAAAAAAAATCCCTCTTGTGTATGTGCAAGTTCATAGGTTGAATAAAAGTTGAAGATCTCAAAAGAGCAATTTTGCAAAGTTTCATTTATTGTCACCTTTGTTGTCAAGCCATGAAAACTCAAATCCCAAATTTATTTCCATCTTTCCAACAGTGGGATCTAGGGGAATCAGGAGTGCAAACATAGGGCTCAAGGACTCTAAATCAAATTTTAAACCTCTGCACAAGGACCCATTCACCCATAGGTGAATGAGTCCCTAACAACCCTCTGAAACAAGCTTTTTGTGATAGGTACACAATATTCAAACCTTCTCAGATCTATCAAAAATGTGTTGTTTTTGTCTATAAATTATGCTTTAAATTGATGATTCAAGTTTGAATGGGAATGATTGAGTTGATTTACTATTTTTATTTTTTCTCCCAAAAGTGTTGTTCAAAATGATACCCCCATCCTCAATCATAAGGAAACCAACAGATTCCCCCATTGAGTTGACTCACCTAAGGGTTGTAAGTCAATTCTTTGGGGGGATCTCTTTTCCTAATGAAAATAGGAAGATAGTTTCATCGCCCCCATTTTACCCATTCCATATTAGGTGACCCTATTTTTCTATGTTTCATTTTGGTGAACCCAATGTTGTACACCAAAATTCTAAAATTTGGCGTCTATTTAAACCCTAGATCTAGGATTTTCATTACTTTGCATTGTATTGCATTATTTTGCATCTCATTTAGGGTTGTTAAACTTGCATTAGTTTTCATCTCATTTAGGGTTTTAGGTTTGCATTTTGCATTGTTTAAAATCTGAAAAATTCAAAAATTTGCATGCATGTTACATTAATCTTGCATAAGACTTGCATATTAGTTTGTTTTCAATCATTCATATTCAAAAATTGAGTCAAAATTGTATTTTAAAAAGTGTCATATTGTTCATCATTTATTATTCATTTCACTTGAATTTAAACATCAAAATCTGGAAAAATCTGCTATAGAACCACAGTCTGAGACCTGGAACACAAAACACGTACAACAACCCAAAAATTGCATTTTTCATTTTTTCAAACCCTGTACAAGGACCCATTCACCCATGGGAAAATGATTCCTTGAGGGCCTATTAAAACCATCTTTTACAGGCATTTTTTTGGTCTTATACACTTCCTAGATCCGCTGGTAAACCATTGTTTCAATCTGTCAATTTTTTGAGAATTTTTGTTTTATGCATTGGGTCTAATCATCCATTGAATTTAGGCATTTCAAATTAAAAAAAAAAATTGTTGCATTTCAAATCTATAGAGCAATTATTACATCATTTTTTCATTACAGAAGTCTCTTGTTATCATACTTCATGTTCTATTTTCAAATTTTGTTGAGTACTCTAAGAATTTGTTGTTACAAGCATATGAATATGAAGTCCTCTCCCCTCTTTTCTTATTTTTCATTGATCCCTCTCCCTCTATGTGTGAAACTTAGTGAAAGAGAATACAACCATGAACAATCATGACAATCAAGTTTTTTCTTCTCCCACTATCTCTCATATTTGTGATGAAGATATTTTGGTGTTAGATGAACCCATTATTGAGAGCCATGAGAATCCTATTTGTTTCTCTTCTCCTACATGGGAAAACATTATTGAACAAGAGGATGCAATAATTGATAAGAAATACAATCCAACCATTGATAATTCCCCTACTTTTGATGAAGTTATTTTAGAAGATCCAACCATTGAATGTCATAAAATCTTGTTTGTTCCTCTCCTAAAAATTCTCCTACTAGGGAAGATATCATGGTGCAAGAGGATGATAGCATCCATACATGTCCTTAAAACAATAGTAATGTGGCTTCCTTAGATGAACATGTTAAGTTCACATTAGATCCCCCCTCACTAGAAGGACATCTAGGTAACTCAATTGAGGTTATGACCGCACAAATTGGATCTCCTTTAATTAGTGAGCCTCCTAAGTCACCTCCCATCATAAGACCTCGTAAATTAACTCCAAGAGATATCTTGAATTTTACAATGCAAATCACTAGTAAACCTGTGTCACAACAACCAACTTATCACACAATTGATCACACATATTGTAGACACGCAAAATTGGCATAATGCATTCAACTAGGTCATATTCATCCATTTGGCAAATAAATCAAGTTTATTTATCAATCTCCTAAAGTCATCAGCTTAAATCAAATAAAGCAAACTTGATCCTATCATCATCCTTTAATTAAATAAATCAAACTTTATTTAATTAAAATCTCAAAAGTCATTTCCATCCTTTTCTTATTTAAATAAATCAAATATCAAAGTCCTAAAAGTCAAACTCACCTAATCACCATTAAGCTAACCTAATCCTAATTAGCCTAACCTAACCCACCCACTTGCATCCTCTAGATATCTCCACTTGCACAAATAAATCAATATATTGATTTATTAAAACTCTCATTTTCACTCAACATGGCCCTCAATTTTTGAAAATCATGACAGTTGATTTGTCCCTCCAACATAGCATTTATTGCTCTTTTTCTTGTCCCCCTCTCTAAATTTATTGCCAAATTTGAATTCAAATTCTCCCTCTCATGGGCACATTTCCCAAATCTTGCACATGCATCAACCACTCACAAGATGACAAGTGGCCTTCTTTCATTGGTCTACATTTAGTCCCACATCCTCCATGTTTGGCACTCTTAGCATTTGATAATCTATAAATGGAAAGCTTTATTCATCATCAAATCCTCCACAATCACTCTTGCAAAGTCACTCTCCTTGAGAACTGATTTTTCCCACCATCATACCATCCTCATAGCAATTTCATATCATCTAGCTTATCTATCAAGGATTGGGAAAGGGCTATTTTCAACAATAGCACCAATCCACTATGACATAAATTTGGATTCATGTTGTTTATACGTTTATTTAGCTTGTCTTATTGTTTAGCATATCTAACATGATGCAATATTTCATAGGGATATTAGATTTGTTGTGTTTTGCTTGATTTATTCTTGTTAAGGCTTAACATATTGCAGATTTGATGTCTACACATATAACATTCCTCAGTGTAGTGGTAAAGAGAATGATCTTGTTGAGAAACTTCGTCGTACTTTGATAAACATCTCCCTTTGGGACTTGGTTCAAACATCACCTGCATATAATAGGATGCTCCAAGAAGTTTTGCAGAAGAATAATATCCAATCTTCTATTAAATTGAATGGTGTAGCAACCTCCTTTGATTGTATGCAAGTGACAAAGTCGAATATCACATTCCCTCAACATGAATTATCCTCGCTTGAGATACAAAATAAACATGAATCCATAATGATAAAGGTGATCATTAATGAAAATGCAGTTAGGCGCACCCTCATAGACAATGGAGAAGGTCTTAATGTTTGTAGCATTGATCTCCTAGATAAAAATGGTGTGGAAAAGAAGCTTATTCAACTCAATGATGTTAATATCCATGGATTTGACAATGTTAATAGGCAACCATTAGGAATGATCACATTATCGATTGAGGTCGGACCTGTATTTTTTCCTACACTTATCCATATAATGTCAGGACCTCTTTCATACAACCTTCTCCTAGAGAGACAACGAATTCATGATATGAAAGGAGTCACATCTACTCTTCACCATGAGATGAAATTTGAATACAACAACAAGATATATGTGGTTGAAGTAGATGAACAATGCTATAATTCACAAGTTCAACATGATCATAACACTTCCAACTCCCCTAATACTTTGATTCCAACCTCAAAGGTAGAACCTATACAAGTTGATGATAATCCTAATTTTATTTCACCTACAACAAAAATCTTAGGTGACGATTGGTGGCCATTAGATTTTACACCTTGTTTCAAAAAAGAGTCTAAAATCTCACCCTAAAAGTCCAAAGAGTCATGTACAAATGATTCATCTTCAAACACATGTTTTAGGGAAGATTGGGGTTCATTAGATTTTACACCCTCCTTTATGGGAGAGTACAAAATCTCACAATCTAAACCAAAACAGCCTTGTGTTTCATCTACTCAACTTGGTTCTACATCAACAACATCACCCCATGGTGGTGATGGGGGCTCTTCAACTCCCATCGCTCATGAGAGGAAGATACATAACTTTACAAAGCTTAACAAGGATTTGTGTGCTCATGAAGAAGACAACCCTTCTCAGAGGTATAAAATCTCTTCATCTGAGTTGAAAGCATGTTATGGTCTTGGATACAAACTCCTTTCTAAACATGGATATAATGAAAACATGGCGTAAAATGATAGAAATCTAGAGAATTCTATACCATATTTGAAAGGTCTAGGTTTCCAACCTTTATCTTCATCCTCATCTAATGCCTTATCATCTACTGTGTGTATGACATCTTGTGTTAAGAAAGAAATATCCCCTACTATTGATCAAGAAAGAACCTTGTCGAGGCTTCTCCAAGCTCGCTTGATATCTCTCTCTCCAAAACCACAATAGAAATTTTACAACAAAAGTTCATTTTGTGCATATCATAGAATTCATGGTCATTCTACTAACGAATGTAAGGCTTTGAGTGATAAAATTCAACATCTTAAGGATTTTGGTGCTCTTCCTTGTATTGATGCACCTATTTCCTCTAATTGATACTAATTTCCATCTTATCGTGCAACTCATCACTATGTGGCATTAGTAGCTTTATGCGTATTGCTCATTGCCATTCATGGTGGTACAATGTTAGGTGCAACCATATCCTCTCTTGGCAGCAACATGATAGTTCTTGGTGGTTATCTTTGTCTCCATAATTGAGGGGCAAGGATAACTAGTTTTTTGAGGTATGCATTATTTTCAAGGATCACTTCTTCCTCTCTTTCTACTTAAAATACCAACATAGCAAGTATGTTGACATTTTAAGTGGGGGGCATATGGTCCCCCGTTTATTGTTTTCATGTTCCCTTCTTAGTGATGATAGCATACATCTCCTAGAAGATGTAAACTTTTTATTCAAATTGTGGTCTTCTCAATTCACGTGATGTGTCTTCTTGGTGTTGTCATTGGGTTTGATGTCCTTCAAGATTGAAACCTTTCTTGTCATATGGAATTCCTCTTAGAGGCAATGTTATAGATTTTATTCCCTAAGTTGTGAATATTTTATCCTCGACTAGTCCTCTCTTGGAGACATTAGGCACGATGCTCCCTAAGGTGAGACCTTTCATGAATTAAGCAAAACCCCTTTGAACATTTCTTATCCTATTTTCATTTTGTTCATGAGTTCCTAGCATAATGAAGCTTTCTAGCCTTGTGAAGCTCGAAGTTACAACCCCTTTTTCATGGCCACCAAGCATAACACAACTTGCTTGCCAATGGAGCCATCTTGTTCATGAGGGTCTAGCATAACAAAGCTTGCTAGCCTTATGAAGCTCAAATTTCATGTTGTGTGGCACCATATCAAATTTATCAGGAGGTACAACTTTTAGTATCATGGTTGTACATTGGTGCAGGAGCACCTTAGGATGAGTAGGTTAAGTGCAAGTTGTAATTTTGGTTTTCTTATGTTGGTTTTATTTAATAAGGTAATCTAAGACCATGTTGGGTGTGTTAGAGTCCATATTAGGTCATTAGGAGTGTTGGTGGGTCAAGTTGCTTAAAGTTGTCAATTTTGCAAAATGTTATCAATGTTGTAAAAGTTGCAAAAACATGGAATATGAAAAGTCATAAGTTGTAAATAAGGGAATTTGAATGGTTGTAAGTTGAAAAGTTGGTTGAGAACCATTGGAAAATGGTTGTAAATGTTTTAAAAGGATTTTTAAGGTCAAATACATGGTTAGAGGGGGTGGTGGTTGAAGTTTTGGAAGTTGAAGTAATAAAAATACTTCTATTTTCTGCATTTTTTAACGTTTCCTTGTTGTTCTTTGATGTAGTACAGATCTGTACGATCCCTTACTAACTCCAAATAAAAAAAAATTGGTAAATCTATGAATCTAGTGTCTACTGGTGTTGGTTTCATGTAATTTCATCAAGTTTCCAGCAAGTTGTGTTCATTTTACTAAAACAGGTCTAAAACCCTAGTAGGCCTAATTTGAGAGAGAACAGTCCAAATTTGAGTCTTGTGTTCCAAAACAACCCTACCCCAATTCTTATTATGTTGTATAAAGCCCAAATGGGTATCTATTACTATATTTATATTTTTGGTATCAAGTCTGGTTTGAAAGTTATCACCAAAAAACATGAATTTTCTACTCCACTTCAAGCCTAGTCAAGAGTAGAACAGTTGAGTTTTGAACCTTTCCTTCCAAAGTAACCATATCTGATTTATTCATATGTTGAATAAATCCAAAAAGGGTATCCAAATCTGAGTTTTTATTTTGGAGATCAATTTTTCCTGGGAATTTGTGCCCATTTTAGTCAATCTGAAGTACTACTAGGAGATTGAGGCCTAATGAATGAAAATCCATCATGTGAATTTTTAGAGATTGAAAGTTTTCTTGTTTGAGGATTTTTTGGAGTTTTCCACCCTACTTTTCATCATACATATAGGATCCTGTAAACCTGGCATGACTTTCCCGTCAACTACCTTTTTGTGGGTACATACCAACCTAGTGTGTGTTTCTCACTGTCTTGGGGGCTCACCTAGTGTATATCAAATTGCACTAGCCATTGTGAGAATATTTTTCATGGCCATTGAGCATAACACAAATTTCTTGCCTATGGACCCATGTGTTTCATAAGTGATTTTACATCCTTATGAATGTGTTTGATGGATGTGGCATAATACAGCTTGCTAGTCCATCTTTCTTTCCTCTTCACATTAACTTTAACATTGTATATTTATGTATCTTGTCTTACTACTTCATATCATGCATTCATGTGTGTCCCTTTGTGCTTATGTTGGTTTTCCATTGGATCTTAGATCCTGGGGGCTTGTACAACCTCCTTGATCCTTGTCATCTTATCCCATCAATATTGGTGTAATTAGACCCCTCTTGACACATATGTGTTTACTTTAGTGAGTTTACGTTTGCACTCATCCTTTCACTAAAGTGGGGGCTAAATGTAGTGTAGAAAAATGTACTCCTTTGCATTTCACACTATGTTTGGGTCCCCTAGTTTAAATGGACTTAATTAATCCTCTAATTGCCTAAAATTTGCATTTACAAGCCTAATTAATTGCAATTTCCGAAGGGGAAAGTGTGATTTAACTAATGCATTTATCATTATTAACACCCTGAAATTCAAAAAATCCTGATAACTTAGGTCAGGATCCATTCGCCCATGGGTGAATGGGTCCCCTTTAAGTTGCAAATTCAAATTTTAAATATGTTTTTAGCGATATTTTAATGTTCCCAAATTCAATTTTCAATTTCGGCTTGTAATGTTTAATTTTCAGGAAATTAAGGATAGATACCTATAAATACAAGGTTATTTTATCAAATCAACTAGAAGTTTCAATTATATTTTTGAGAGATAAATCCTAAGAGAAAATATTATTGTCAAAACCATTCAAGGGTAGATTCATTGGTCATCTACAACAACAATCAAGATCTCAAGCATCATGTTAAAGTCTTTTGCAATCATGCATGTTTTTTGAGCTAACATTGTGATGTAGGTTTCAAGCATTCAAGAATCTATTCAAGTCATCAAATCCACATCCAATTCAAGCCATTCCATGTAGGTGTTAGTCCTTCAAGGATCTCCATTCAAGGGTTTCAAATCAAGGGCTTGGTGAGTTGCAACATAGCAATTGTTCATTCATCATTCCTTTCATGTTTCATTGTTTCATTTCAAGGTGTAATTACCAAAACGGGATTTGACCAAGTAAAACCTCAATCCACCAAAAACAAACAATTTTTCTCCTCTTATGTATGTGCAAGTTCATAGGTTGAAGAAAAGTTGGATAACTCAAAAGAGCAATTTTGCAAAGTTGCATTTATTGTCACCTTTGTTGTCAATCCACGGAAACTCAGATCTCGAATTTATTTCCGGCTTTCCGACAGTGGGATCTAGGGGAATCAAGAGTGTCGAAACAAAGCTCGAGGACTGTAAAATCAGATTTTAAACCTTTGCACAAGGACCCATTCGCCCATAGGTGAATGAGTCCATGACAGCCCTCTGAAACAAGCTTTTTGTGACAAGTACACAATATTCAGACCTTCTCAAATCTATCGAAACTTTGTTGTTTATGTTTGTATTATGCTTTAAATTGATGATTCAAGTTTGAATGGGCATGATTGAGTTGATTTACTATTTTTAGTTTTTCTCTTAAAAGTGTTGTTCAGGCTAATACTCTCATCCTCAATCATAAGGAAACTAGTAGATTCCCCCATTGATTTGACTCACCTAAGAGTTGTAAGTCAATTCTTTGTGGGGATCTCTTTTCCTAATGAAAATAGGAAGATAGGATCATCACCCTCATTTTCCCCATTTCATATTAGGTGACCCTATTTTTCTATGTTTCAATATCATTAGTTCACTATACCACAAGGTCCATGTTAGTCAAAAATCATGTTAGTTAGAAGGTACCTAGGGACTGCAATATTGATTGCATGTGATTATTGTGTACATTTTATATTTACAATTGGCTCTACTATAGACTTCCCTATCTATTACCCTCATTGAAGGGTTGGGTCACTTCTAGTGTGAAGATGAGTGAGTGAACACCTAGTCTATAGTTGGTGGTAGAACACTTGGATGATGCTCACCCTCCTACAATTGAACAACCATGATTACACTTGGAGCATATGGCTATGAATAGTAATTTATGACTGATGGTTAACCCATTTGTAATGAAAACTTGAAATATTTATATTGATATTATTTCATGGATTGGTAGGATAATGGTCTTAATCTAGATTATATCTTATTTGTAAACTTGTATCATTGTGATGCATGAAATTATGTAATTTTGGTATCTTTATAATGAAATGGCAATCTATTTGTTTATTGATTTATGTGTTGAATAAAAGAAAAAAAATATGGCATGTCTATGTTATTAGATTTCAAATTACTCATTAAATTATTTTACTATTTTGGGTGGATTATTACACTTTCTTCTATAATTAACAAAATTCCACTCAATCCATCTATTTTCATAGTTTTGAAATCTTTAGAAATGTCAACTATAAAAACTACACTATCAAATTTGGGAATCAAGCTCCTTGATATTTTTCTATGATATTCTTGGCATCCACATCTTCACCTAATACTTTCATTTGACTAAACAAACCTTATGCCTTTATTTTAAAATCATTTACAAATTTTCTTATTACACATTATTGATTATTTTCCACACTTTCTTAGAATGAATAGCACCACTTATCCTAGCAAATATTGTTTGATTAATTGAACCTTGAAATAAAAACAAAAGTTCACTATATTTCTTTACATTTGCTTTATACTCTCTTTTTTTATCACTTAATCTATTAAATGCATTTTTATATAATGGTTCTACATACTATAGTTGTATAATTTCCCACAAGTCTCTGGATTTTAATAGGGTTTGCATCTTAGAAGACCAATATGTAAATTTGTTCCCTTCAAAGATTGGAATTAACATGTCAAAACATATTTTTTCTACCATATTTAACATAAAAAATATGCACAATGACTAAATAACTCAACACAATATTGGAGAGATCTCTACAAATGGATACACCCCCTATCCCTTCAAATGAGATCCACACACAAAAGATATTTATATTATTTTATCTAGATGAATAAGTGTCAAATTCAACTTATTTTACACTAATATAAACGATTCCTTTATCACTTTACAAGAAAAAATACATTTTAAGAGGTCCAAACTTAAGACCCTTATAGAGAAAATTCCATATATAAATTGTATATCACTTCCAAAAATAAATTTCACAAGCTTGAATTTTCCCCTTTTTTTGTTTTTAAAATGTATGGAGTGAAATTATTGACTTTCACGTGTCTATTATGAACTAAATTTTTAATCTCCTAAAACATTAAAAAAATGGTAAAAAAATGTAAAAAAAAGTAAAAGCTTTTCAAAAAAGAAAGCAAGCTTTCACAAACAATCTCCCTTTCTTTTCAACACTTCTTGAAAATAATTTATTTTGTCTTGTAAATGGAAAGGGATATTAGCAAGGTTTTTGTTTCCTTCACATAGCAAAAGAAATTTAAAAAAAAAAAACAAATTTCACCTCTTATGAAAAAAATTGAGATCTTCTCTTTTCACGACCTACACGTGGCTACAAATTTTGGACCAACAACACTTTAAGAATCAATTTGTGTGTGTCACTTTAGAAGAATATGAAAACATCATTAACAATATTTGGGCTCTTTTGCACAAGATTCCTCTACCCACATACTATAATTCCTTCCTAAACATTTGAAATGCAGAAAACCAATCTTATGAGATATGTTGGTTACTACAAGGACATAACTTCTTCACATCCCAACATAGACCTCACAAATTCTAAAAACCAGAGGAACTCATATATCTCATTCATATGGAAAACTCTAATACCAAATGAAGGAAAATAAAATAACAATGATGATTTGTTGATCAAAAAATAAATAAATATGCAAAAGCCCCAAATTACCTTGAGAGAAGAGGGGGTGAGAAGTTTATTATATAGAAGCTCAAATTGTAGGTGAAATTTATTACTCAAACCAAATTCAATCATAACCCGACTACTTAAAGTGTGTGCAATAAGAAAAAAGAAATTCAACTAAGTTAAAAATTTCAATGTTCATTATTGTTGTCAATTGTCCCATAGACAAAAAGACTAACAAAGAGTTAACATGAAAACTATCGATGAGGCCCTCGATATTTAGACTAGTATCTCTAAAAATGTTATGTCAACTTTGAATAATTCACCCCTAATGAGTGGCCTTAAGAATTGTAAACAATCATAAAATCATAAACAACTCTAGACACCTAAGACTCATACACTTGCACTTTGTGCCAAGAATTACAAGAGTGGACAAAAGACTCTAATATACGAGGGAGAGATTGAATTAAAAATTAAGGGAGTATTTTTCATCTAATAGATGATTACCAATTCCCCCTCCCCCCTCACCCCTCCATCTCTTTCAAAAGAAGATGGAAGTATGTTGTCCCCCTCAGTCCCTGCTCCCTCACTCCCTTCCTTCCTTTCAAAAGAATATGGAAGACCCTCCCTCCCTCCCTCCCTTCCTCCCACTAACCCTCCCTCCCTTTCAAAAGAATATGGAAGTATTTCCCTCATTTATTCCCTCCCTTTCATCAAACTCTCCCATTTTCCTATCCTCCCTTTCAAAAGAAGATGTAATTCTCTCCCTCTCTACCTCCCTCTCTTTACCGTCCATCCCTCCATCCCTCCCTTTCAAAAGAATATGGAAGTCTCTATCTAGCTTCTCAATTTTTTGTTTAATTTTCTCATCTTTTAAATACCTCTAAGTTTATAAAACCTTAGGCCACCACTTGGAAAATGTACAAAGATGCAAACAACACAAAATAGTATGATACTTAAACTTCTTTAGTTTCACTGAATTTTTGTATACCAATAAGTCCTCATGTGAATGGTATTAACCGAGTAAGTCCCAAATCATATCAATCTAACATGAGGATTTTCTAACTCAAATAGAACATCATTGGATTATCAATTATTCTATCATTAACTTCTCACATAACCTAATAGTAAATAAATAATTTCTTTGAAATAATCATGGAACATGGTTACAAGGTATAGTTCTAAATCATACTCCAAAATTAATGTTGTGTTCTACCAACCTCTTATCTTAAAAATGCATTTCTAGGTAGCTTTCATTATTTTAAATTACTTTAAATCATATTTTCCTTCACCTCTGAAAGATGGCACTCACCAAATTGGTCACTTCAGTGCTCAAACCGAAGGCCTCTATGATTGTGGAAAATTTTATTTTAAGGACTCCCTCTCCATTCTTATTTTTTATCTCAATGCCCTTGAAATTATAAAACACAATCATTCATCCCATAATGTCATCATTATCCCCAAAAAAATTGGTACAACACCTACCCTAGTAAGTTGACCAAGGGACCCTACTATTTCCCCAAATATCCACAAAATTCTTCCACAATCTTCACTTTACCCTATGATTTTTTTGTATTTATTTGACACAACCATTAAGGCCGCAAGTTCCTCTTAGATCAACATTATCTTAGAGGATCATCATGAGTTAAGTATTATAAAATTAACTTAGGTTGTTCAAATACTAGGGTTATGTTTCAAAAAAATTCAATAATAATAATAATTTTCACATAAAAATCCCTATCAATTTTAAAAATTCAAGGAGTTCTACCCATAGAAACCCACAAGGCATTAATTCTCAATTTTATTATAGATAATCATGTCACAATGACCCCTCAATTAATACTATTTTTAAAATTTACATATTCTATGTTAATTGAACAAGCATCTTCCATTTGATTTAGAAGTGACAACTTCATAACCTTTCCAACTAGTCATTGAAACAACCATATGCCACCACTCATATACTCACACTAGAATGTGGTAAGCTCCCAATGTCGGAGTCATCCTGAGACTCAGAACTAATCCTCGAGAATTCATTCATGATGACACTACCTACATATCCCTTTTGGAAATCAATGACCCTATAGCTAGTACACCAAAGATAAAGATAATTTTCATCCTCTCCTCTTTAATAAGATCTATGATCTCACTTTTAACTCACAACTATTCATTAATATTTTTATTTCAATTTAATCCAATTATAATAAAATGATAACAAAGACATTCCATTTAAGTGTTGGTTCCATGCTAACATTAGTGCATGAAAACACACCAAACCACACAAGGACCATGTCATTCCAACATTACATGTTCTCATAGTGGTTGTATCAAGCATAAATCATCTATACACAATGTGGCTAGCTCTTTCTTGTGTCACACCCACATAAGTGATTAGATCATACACACATCATAGGTAAACACAATGACTAGCTTAGACATCTAACACATATACACAATGTGAATATCTTAAGAACCTCACAAGTACACATAATGACCATCCAACAAAAGGAAGTAGTTGTAACCTTGCTACAAGAATTTTTTCCTTCTCTTGGTTCACTAACACATAAGCCCATATTACATCTTATCCAAAAAATGAATGTCAGTGCATCTCATACTACACTATGGCTTCAATCCTTTTTCCCAATCCACTACCACTTGTGATGACAAACAAACATCCCATACTACTTGTTATCATCATTGGAAAGGGCATAAATATTACAATATGCATAATATCGGAGGCACTTTACATAAGTACATAGTGATTGACTCACAAATACATAGTTACCAACTAGCAATAGGAAGTGGATGTAACAATACCACATGTATCTTCCCATTACCTGGTTCAATAACACCGACCCTTTAAGTGTGTCTCCATTACTATATTGTGGATCTCATCATTTTCTACAATTCTACACTTGTTGTGATCATGGTAAAGCTCTCATAATACTTGTAATCATCACCAAATCAGGTGTAGGTGTAACAACACACATCACACAAGGTCATTAATAACATTCCCATTGCTCACTAAATACTTCAATTCAATAGATCTTAAAATATATTAATTGCCTCCATGCCACTAGAAAAATTCAATCCAACCTAATATGGGGTAGCTCTTGCCATCTATCACCTATAGGGTAATGGTGAAATTCATCTAAGCCCTATAATAACATGGTTAGCTCCTAGCATCCATCACCTCCATGCAACTAGTAATAGTCAGCTAGACCCTAAAATAAAACAATCAGCTCCTAGCATCTATCACTTGTACAATACTAGTAAAAACTAGCTAAGTTGTGTCTACATCATATCATGGATAGCCCCTAGCATCCTTCACCTTCGTACTATTGGTGAAATTCAACTAATCCTTAAGATATTAAAAATAGTACCTAACATCCTTCACTTGCACAATATTGGTGACAACCAACTATCTTTACCTATATAAAACTCAATTCCAACATGTGGGGTCATCTAATAGCCAATTTCACTTAATTTTCACATCTCAAGGGTTCACAAATACTGGTCAAGTGGACCTAGATATATGTCACAATAAGTGATCCTCGAACCTATACATCAGATCTTATAAGGCTTGAAGTCAAATTATCGACACATAGTTAACACATTGAACCCACATGAGTTGGCTTCTCCTCAACATATATGCATAAATAATACCAACTTGTAAACTATTTTGATCTATTCATTTCATTCAATTGTTAGTAAAAACCAATATTTTGAAGAGCATTAGTTATCAGACAAAAAATGTACCCATAGAATTAATATTAAACAATATCCTACTTTTGAGTACGTAAAATTTTGTATAGTATCAAGCATACAATTTGGTATACCATTATCCACCTATCATATTGTTACCTATTTTTCACTCTGAGCTCAAACAAGTAGAGCTGAATGAAGTTCATCATTTATAGGTATAGAAAATTTTCATGTTTTGTTGATTAAGTGGTCATTGATCATCATTGAGATCATCTTACATATGAATAATAGTTTTATTGTGCAAAAATTTAAAACAGAAAATTAGGAAAATTTGCATAGTAATGCTTTTATTCATTTTGTAAAAATGTTGAATCCCACACAAGCCGTGGGAGTAACTCATTTTGATTTTTACAATCAAATGAAGGGTGCATAAGCAATGGTATGCTATACAACTGAAAATAACAAAAGCATAGGGTAGAAGGTGATTCGTCATTGCCTGGAATGACGAATCGTTGAAAGTTGAGGTTTTCAATTGTGATGCCAGCTCGAGCTCCGTTTCCAGTTTCAACTCCAGCTCCGCGTACCTGCAAGTTTGAGGGAAATGTTGTTAGATCAATGTGAATCAAATCCTATCGTATACCTACACTACCAACAGGAATATAAGATACAGTCGATCAGGCATCCATCAGATGATTGCAAAAAATCAAGAGGAAAAATGTAATTCAATGGAAGTTTTAAGCTTCTTGTATTTTTGCTAACATGTTTGTTTCAGTGTGCAGGAACAGGTTCATCATGTTCAAGATCATTTCATCAGATATGTGGAGTAAAATGGGCTCCCACAAGGGTTGAGCTAAGCATATCAAAGAGGATATACTCACAAGTTTCATACGAAGTTCATGAATATTGATAACAGCCATTAAAAGCATCAATGTTGCACTCATCAATTTCATGTTCTATTCAGCTCTACTTTATATTTTTCACATTACATTTAAATGAAGTATAGAGTCTCTTTGCATTGAAGAGAAACAGAGTATTCGAGTATTAGAATGTTTTCGTAAACCATATTACCGTACAGGACAGATTTGCAATAATCTAATTCTCTACAAGTTCTTCAACAGAAAAGCAGCAAATTATGGCTTAGATAGCATTTAAGGGATATGCTTTTACAAAATCTGTAAGGCGTGTAACTTAATAATAATAGAAATACAATAATCAAGTTGCAGTTCATGCATCAATTACTATGTGAAGCAACAGATTTGAATGCAAGAATAACCTTTCATTGAATATGACAAAAGTTCATCTCATAAATGATTCAAGCAAACTATGATAGAACAGTCCAATATCTCATTACCAAATGTTTGACAAATGATGAGAATCTGAACAAGGCTATTGGCTAGTTAATTAAATGCCCAAAGGATTGCTATCCATATGTTACAGAGAGTGCTCGCCAGGTGTGCCAAGCAAAGTTCAAAGGAAGTTGTTAAGGATAGAAGCTCGTGCTGAAGCAGAATTGAACGCTAATGCTGTTGCATATCAATGTGTATTACTGTCTGGGTAATTCATGAGGTATGCTCATACATAGGGAGCATCAAGTTATTTCATTGTTGAGTTGTAATATGACAGCTAATGAACAGGTTACATAAAAGCATACAGCCACAATAGCATCAAATATATCAGCAAGAAGTTAAGAAGGCATTAAAATGGCAGTCCTTTGGAGGCCTCACAGGACAAGAGTATTTAAGCAAGGAGTGTTGGGCCCAAAAGCATTGATAGGGATAATATGAGGAAGCAGTCATCAAATCACATTATTTGGAGATTTTTATTAATTCTTGCCTGTCATAAGATGATTACAAAAAAGAAATCCTACAGAGTTCTCAAATGCAAGTAACTTCAGATATCACAGTTTCAAATCAAGAAGATAACAGAATGGAGGTAAATAAGCGGAATCCACTAAAGATAATCATCGAGCTTGAGAAAAAATACAATTTCTTTTCCTTATAGAGAATGATTTTCAAAGACAGCAAGAAGGAAATAAGGAGTTTCAGAAAAATCATTAATGTTCTCTCAAGATGCAGACAAGGAATACCCAGATACAAAATAAAGATACTCATAATGAAAATGTTACTGGGTTTACTTCAATCTTGCTTAGAAAAGTTTTTTTATGATAAAGAGTCATATTTCTCTTACCCATGTGAGGTTTTTACTCTAAGATGCAAGGATACAGTGAGACAAGAAATACCCAGATCAAAACATGTAAGTTGCAGCTAGATTCATAAGTATGCATGTATTTGTATCAGTCTCAGCTGCAAGAGCTTCAGTATCATATAGATATGTAGAGCACTCAAAGGATCAATGGCAGTTTAAGAGGTTAAGAAGAATTTCTTTTCAATCACAAGATAGGTGCAGGGCTCGAGTTTCAGCATCAAACCGCATGAAGACTTCCAGAAATTGAAATAAGAGTTTTATGCCACGGCCATAATGTATGATAGGTTTCAGAAAAAAAGGATAAATAGAAATCACACGGAATCCCAATATCGTGCAGAATGAAGGAGGAAAAAAGCTATAAAATTCAAAGTTTCTTTGTTTGTTGCAAGAAATAAAAGGAAAATCAAGGATGTTACCTTCAGTTTGAGCTTGTTCCCATGAAACTTCAGCTTTATTTTTGTATTTTTCTCTCAAAAAGACTCCAGCCAAGGCGTCCATGGCAGCCAAGTAACAGAAAATGAAGGCAGTAAGGAGAATGCATCAAGAATTGATTATGGCCGCGGCTGTAGAAGCCATGGAAAGATCAAAAATGAAGAGCAACTAACTTACCTAGCAAGCCAAAGTGGAGATTTCGACTTCCTAGCTGAAGATTCAAGTTTTCTATGAATGAAATGACCCAAACTTACCCAGCACGGTGGCGGTTTCAGAACAAAGAGAAGACACATAATATATTAGATTTATAAACAATCGCGCCTTTTAGGCCTCAAGATCTTATTCAAATGCTCAAAAGGATTCAGATTTGAGACAAAACGAGCTCCATATTACCTGTTATGTTCAGAATATCTCAAGAGATCATCAAAAATTGACAGGGAATGGCCAATTTCGAGCTTCAAAGCCTTCATGGCAGCGGTCAGTGATTTCTTCAGGAAGCTTCTCAAGTGTGGTCGAATGGTAATGATTTAGGGTTGAATGTTGTTTTGTCCATTCGCCCTAAATTCATATTTGTTATTTTTGCGAATGATTCTCAATAATCATTGTGTTTCTTATGCTCCCCATGGCCATGACTTTCAAGTCAATGGGCCTAGCATGGAAGTCGACCTTCTCAATAATGAAGTTTGGTGCTTAGGTATTATGGTGGAAAGTTTAAATCATTTCCAAGTTATTTTAATGGTCTATGGTGGTCGACTTATACCCATGGTGATTTTTAAATGGTGAATGGTGAATGTATATTTTAAAATAGATGCCAAGTATAAAGTCGTTGAATAGGATTCAACTTTTGATTTGATATTTATCTTTTATTTTTTGCATTTACCAATGTAAGTTAATTAATTAAATGATGGATTATAATTCATTTAATTAATTTAGCATTTTAAAGTGCAAATAAAAGATATTATGGAATTCCATGCAGATTTGAGTAAAGTTGACTGGAAGAGTTAACTTAGAATTTTACTTCAGTTCTACATCAAATTGTCAACTGGAGATTTATCATGAGAAAGATGGACTTTAAAGTGTGCATGGGCGGATTGATACAAACGAGGTGGTTTTTGCGTGCTTTAGCCCACTTTTTCAGGGTTTTCAGTTCAGTTCGAGATGCAAATCAATTACATGCTTTATGACTGCCAGTTCGAGATTGTGTTCACTCATTTTTGCATGAGTTTGAGCCACTTTTTCAGGGATTTTCACTTGTGCTTGGATTTCGCTTTGGAATTGTCATCTTTTCACTTTCAGATCACTTTCAGTTGCTTATTCATGCACTTTGGAGTGCATTCATTGTATATATTGAAAAAGTTTATCTTTTTCAATCCAATTCTTGTTTTTCAGCCTTTGCAGTCTGCAAAGTGAATCATCTTGTAACTCAGTTTTGTTTACAGATTAATATACAGTAGCAAGTTATTATAGATTAATCAAGTTTCATTAAATTTGAAGAGCTTTCCTTTTACCTTTCAGTACGCTAAAGAGTTTTCCTTCAGAATCTTAGGTGTCATGCTGTGTGAATGATTTGATAAGGAATATATCGTGTTTAATCTCAGGAACCTTTATTTTCCCATTTCATTTCATATGTGCTTGTATACAATCAGGTTTGATTCCACAGGTTGTATGTTGTGTATTTGGCTTACTTTACTATTCTTAGTTGTGGAGACGGTTTTTTCCCTCAAAGATAGTAATACAGTCAAGCCTTCATATTAATTATTTATGTGATATAAGTGTTCAGATTTAGTTGTGTGAATAGGATTATTGAAATGTAATTGTGAAACAAGTTGCACGCAACACCATCATTTAGGTGCATCACCGAGGTTTTAGTTTCAGTTTCATGCATTTAGCAATAGCTTTTCTTACCCTTTTCTCAAATAAAATCATTCAAGTACCTAATTGATCATCATTTAGGAAGCCGGCCTAGAATCCAGAGGTTTTTTCTTCGCCATAGGATTACCCACAACCTAAAAATAGTTCCCATGTTTCAACAGATTGCTGAATTTCAATATTCAAGCATTCGGGTGCAATCTGATTGACAACACATATATTGAGGTAAAATAACATATCAAATTCAATAATACCTACTTTGATTCTCCCATCACTGGCAAAGATGGTCACAAGAACTTTGTCTTACTCTCAACATAGGTTTGAGTACATATATAGAGTAGGTAAATCATTCATACATATTAAGTGTTTTTCACTTGTCATGTTATTATGGATAAATTCAATCTTTGTCATTAAATACAAAGTTAGCAAGTTTCCTTAGTTCAATCATAGCCAAGTCATAGCCAAGTTTATCGTGTTGTTATATCTTGGAATAATAAACCTCACCAAGTCTTGAGGCCAACCTATACCCTTCTATACTAGTCAATGATCCAAGACACGAGGTCATAATGTTCATATAACTCTAATTACTTTAGTTCAAATAATTGAGGCATTATAACACATTCACATCAAGACAAACCTTGATGACAATGACTCTAAATTTCATCAAATATTGGATTAGACTTTGAAAATCCAAATACAATAAACCTCAAAGTAGGTAAGCTTGATGATGATGGATAATCTTTCATTGGTTCAAACCTATAAAGTGGAAACATATTAATTGGAAAGGTGGGTTCACAACCATTTGATGCATAATTTAGCCTCTAGGTTAAGCATAGTGAAGAAGGAAGGTGTTGGGTCCCCAAACCGCAGATCCACAATCCTAGAACATTTATTCTTACCTTTATCTAGGGGTTGTTTCCAAGAAGGTCACAAAGGGAGTTCATCAACAAATTGAGGATGGTTAAATGCTAACAACAAGATTGGGTCTAGTCTCATGCACTTTGAGCTTAGCTTAAACCTAGGAGGGTATTCATAGATGTATCCTTAATAAGTTTTTACATAAACAAAAATGTAACATGACTATAAAAATCAACAGTTATACCTAAATGTACTCTTAACCTCTATTCTTTGTCATTAGGTCAAGATCAACTAGCTACAATACACCTCTTTTATAAATGATTACATCTTGCACATACACCCACTAATAGCATCATCATAATCCCTTAAGATGATTTCATTTAACATTGCATACATAGTGGAAAGGCACAAACATAATTTACATGATTCACTAACGATTCAATTGTTCAACATACATACATTCTAAACTACCCCTACACAAATCCTAAAACTAATTGGATGGAGATGATTAAATAATGGATTAACCCTTCACCAATATGGACCAGTACCTACTCCATTGGACAACATCTAGTCATGAACAATAAAGAGAAAAGGTATGCCATTAGGTAAAGTATCAATAGAACTAGATTTTTATTTATATGGCTTGATCAAAGATTGCATCCATGCAATAAACATAATTAATAATCCATAACTAAAACTACACTGATGCACATGGAACAAAGGAATGACCATTAAAAATTTTTGTAATGTATTAGATATTGTCACACATACATCAAACCCTCATTACATTCATGCTATAAAATGTGGCAAGAGAAAATACATATTTGTGATTATATTTCTTTGAATAACTACAAGCAAAACTTTGAGACATACCATTTCCTATAAATGTGCACTTTGTACACTGTAGAATCAACTACAAACCTTCCTCGTCCAAAACATTAACTTACAGACCAACAAAGTAAATGAATTAGAAACTTATATATATAATACCTTCAATAAATTCACCTATAAATAGATATGAGACATATGACACCATAGTAGATGAGGAATGAATGAAACAACTGTTTAATCTTGAAATCCACATCAATGAATGAATTACACCCAAAGATAAATGGCTCAAATTATGCGAGGACAAATTGTAGATGAGAAGCTATCTGCCTACATTCATGGTGCTTGAAGAGTAGCTACAACATATAGGGGTTGTGTGAAGAGTGTTGGAGGAATGATCATCTAAAACTTTATGATATTTCCTTTTTTGTGTTTCTCTATAATTTAAAATCCAATTATATTTTGTCCTTTCTCAGAGCTTTTGAATTTTTGTGAAACATGTCACATTTTTGCAAAGTTCATGAGCTCACAAACTTTGCAACATTTGAAACTTACACTCTTTTCTCTTATTTCTTTCCATTTTTGTTGTCATGCTGCACCTTTAGTGAAATGAAGAACTCATGAACCTTTATGTCGCATTTTCACAAAGTTTATGAACTTGTGAATTATGCAGCGTTCAAAACTTTGTGTCTCTTTGTCTTTTCTTCATTCATTGAAACTTCTTTTGTTTGTTCTCTTTGTTATACTTTTTTGTGACTTGGTGAACAATATCACAAATTTTACAAATTTGCAACATTCAAAACCATTTCACAAAGTTTACAAAATTATAAACTTTGTAACATTCAAAACCATATCATAAATTTCACAAAATCACAAAGTTTGTGACATTTAGAACTTTGTGACCTTTTGAAACTTCAAATTTTAAATTTTGGGTTTTGAAAACTCTAGAGAATAACTTAAGTATAAGGGGAAAATCAATACAACACAAAGAAACAACATAACATAAATCCCATTGAAGATCTCTCAAATCATATATAAGTGATGGGCCATAATAGGGCAAAGGAAGTAAAGGGGTCAAAAACTAATATAGCCATTTTTTGTAAATTAGGAGGCTAGCAAGTATGAGCACCAACATAAGGTTGATTAGGTAAATAGGAACACTCAAACCTTGGAATATTTCCCAAATCCATCCCTATGGATGTGGGTTACAAAGGAATCATTCACCGAAGGACTACCTACATATTCACTTCCAAATAGTTCTCCTCATGATAATCTCTCGAGAAACATACACATGTATAGGTTTGTATATCTAAGGTCCCATAACCACTCAAGTAACTTTCTTTATGGAAGGGAAACATAATGAATATTATAGAGGGAAAATCATATAAAAGTTAAAGACCAAGTAGTGTAACATGCTATCATTGTAATCCTTAAGAATTGTCTTCAAGACAAAAACACCATATAAGCTATATGCATTATTTAGCTATAAGGAGGCATTATTTTAATGTACTTCGAGCCATAGTGAATACATAAACAAGAAGTTATATTATTCTAATCATATTTGTCACATCCAAATGTTACATCTAGATGCAAAGCCATCTAAGGTTTTATTCGTCTAGTCAACAAGACCAAAAAACACCCTTTGGGCATAATTTTACATGGTTTGGAACCCTACAACTCTCATTAAATATATGTTGGCGCACTTGATAGTGTCATTTATACCATTTCAATATACATTCACAACCGATTCATAGTTCAAATGTATCAAGGATAGCATGTAGATGATATTATGAAACAATATTTGTATTTCAACAAGTCTAATATCAAACTAGTTTATATATTATTCATATAAAAAGTTTAATCCATAACTAAAAATACACAATGATGAAGCATATCAATCCCCATCTTAAACATGGAGTACATAACGATCATTTGGACCTCAAAAGACATACAATAGTGATTATAGACTTGCTTCTAGCATGAACAATACTCACATACCAAGACAATCATTCCCTTATAATTATATATATAGGATATCATGCAACATTCAATTCATTGATGATAACACCATACATATATCTATCACTTGCACTTAGATCAAGAAGACATCACCTTATGATTAAGTATTGGATACATAGGGTAGGCTATAAGCAAGGTGATATAATAACTTTTCAATATATTCTAACCCTATTAATCACACTCAATGAGAGTTATATGATCATATAACATAACTTGATATATTGTTTCCATGTAATTTATCATAAGGAACCAAAATCGAATTATTCAATGATAGAAAATAACTACCTATATTTTTGTATTGCACTACTCAATGTTTTAGTACTCGTGTTCATGATCAATAATTACATGAGTTCCAGTATGAAGGATGTTTAATTACCAAATCTAAATTATTGATACCAAAGTCATCTATATTTGTAATATTGTAAGGGGCAACAACCAATACAATTATGCTATTTAATCTAACAAAAGTATATATATTTCCTTACACATCCATTTGTATATTATTGTTCACATGCACAATGATACCACAACTTATCCAATTAAAAATATGAATATCACTCTTCAACTTTGATAAACATCCCTATTTGGCCTACGTAAACTAACCTACTCAATTGTTGACCTCATGAGCCTACTTCTCCTTTCTGATTTAGGACGTCCTTTGTATCTCCATCCATAACTACAAACTCCACCAACTTCTCTCCAATTAATTTTTTGAGGTCACAATTCTCTTACCCCCCTTCCACCCTACTCATGCTTCATTAAATGTGTTTTCTTTCAACTTTGATAAACATCCCTATCTGACCTATGTAAACTGACCTACTCCATTGTTGACCTCACGAGCCCACTTCTCTTTAACAAATTAGAACGTCCTTTGAATCTCCTTCCATAACTACGGACTCCACCAACTTCTCTCTAATTAATTTTTGGAGGTCATAATTCTCTTATCCCTCCTTCCACCCTACTCAATACTTCATTAAATTTGTTTTCTTTCAACTTTGATAAACTTTGATAAGCGTCCCTAACCGACTTGACCTACTCCACTGTTGACCTCACGAACCCACTTCTCTTTTAACTTTTGACTCCACCAACTTCTCTCCAATTAATTTTTGGAGTGTAATTCTCTTACCCCCCAATTAATTTGAGGGATGTGACAAGTCCCAACCTGTTTATAAACCTTAAGTTGGTAGATAAAAGTTATTGCAGATAACAATGCTCACCAATAATTCACCTACAGTATGGCTTCGCCCGAATACTCTGTAACTACTCGATCATGCAAAATCTATGATTTGCTCTTCGCCCGCAAGCTTACTACTTTGCTCCAAACGCTCCAAGTTCGAAATTTGATTCGCGGTGTGAAGAATAAAGTGATTTTTTTCTTTTGAATCACAAACTAGGGCCGCCATTGATGCATCTTGCTTTTCCACTATCTTTTTCATGGCCCAGTACAAGTTCAAATTTCGAGGAGCACTAACCTTTTTTTGAAATCCCAGTTGCTTTGACAATCGACATTCTCGTCCAAAAGATCGAAGGTGCGCAAGGCATCTGAAGAATCGTAAGTGCGCATTTTAAAATCCTCTTAAATTTTGCAGCAAATAAAGGTTTTGCCACATTGCACAATCGCAGGGAAACAAAATAAAATTGACAAGAAGCAATGAATCTCATAATGGAAGCAATCTCACTTCAAAGATTGTAAAAGATTAAATTAAAGGATTGTAGTTCAATTGGTTGAGCATAATTGGTGAGGGCGATGGTATGTTCCTTGATTACACAATTCAACAAGGTTCAAACCTATGGAGATATGATATAGGGGATGAGGTTGGGATCATGTCCTAGACAACTTTGGTGGAATAGATATTCCTTTATTCTTGGCTCTCAATATAATCCATGGTAAATGTTGTCGACAAAGACCTCAAGTGATCCCACATATAATCTTCATATATTGAGAAACCAATAAGATGTTGCCAAGTGGATGGTCATTAAATAGTGAAAAAATAATGATACTTAAGATATCTTAAAAGCACTAGAAAGTGTTATTAGGCCCTCCCTAGCTTCTCCACATTTTTAGAAACAAAGCATATTCTCATTTGTTGCATCACAAGGATAACATGTACTCAAATAAAAAATAACCACTTTGGAAAGGGATTATGTGAAGCTCTACTATGTGTATAAGTTGACCTTACATCCCCTTTTTATGTATATTAGAAAATAGGATTATCAATTTTGTCGATTTCACGATCTTTTGAGATTGGTCAACTGGGATACTTTAATGTTGTGTGAGTTCTAGAAATGAAAATATGACCAACTAAAGCATCTTCTGATCCTAAGGCTAAAATTTTGCACCTTTTCTCTTTTGTTATATTATAAACATGGTTTTGTCATATAATCATGCGACAAAGAATGACAGCTAAATATTTAACTATACTTAAACATTGAAAATAGACATGAATTAGACTAAATGATATAGAATTATTTTTAACTATGAACAAATGCAACCTTAAAGATCAATGTCATATTAAAAAAACACGAAGAAATCATAATATGATTTCTATAAGAGGAAAAGGGTTCTAAGTGTAAATAGAACCCAAATAAAAGATATAGCCAACAACTTCTTAAAAATTATAAGGAAATAGATGTGACAACACCTTCCACAAATTTTAATCTCTTAACCACTCACATCTCATCTTAAATGTTTTATTGTTCTTATTATTCCAAAGTTACATTAACTTGGGGACAAATACCTCATGCACACCTCAAAAGGTGATTGATTTATAAAAAATGGACTAGCATGTTAAAAAGAGTGTTGAAATGTAAGGAAGAGATCCATCTCAAGATTTGACACTTAACTATTATACCCTCTTATGAGTTTCACCAAGGTTCTATTGAGCCCCTTTATTTGTCCATCTATTTGTGGATGGAAAAGAGTACTCTTTTTTGAGCCACGTATCCATCATGCAAAATTTGTCAACAAATCTAATATCTCTACATGAAACAATAGACTTAGGAAATTCAAAGTGCACCAACTTTTTGTGGCAATGAGGTATTTTTTGTCTGCAACTTCTACTTGCCCTCTTCCTAGGAATAAACCTCTATCGCTTCTCTATACTCAATCCCCTATTGTGCATTGTGAATAGGTCATTGAAAATGTTTTTTGCTACACTAATCATGCCTTAATTTGTAGATTCAATCGCCTTTGGCCCTGTCTACCTAACTTGCATAAGTGGATGTTGGATTTTTAGAGGCCCCTCATAACTTGAAAAGGGGGTTTTCATTGTTATCTTTGGTTCTCATGCTATTAGGGAGTTGATATGTGAAAGCAAGTTGTGGTTGTGGGGTGAGCATTCTCTCACTCAAACCATGGTTTCCTTCATTTAATCCCTTTATGGAGCCTTTTCATATCATGTTAGTTTGGATCAAATTACCCAATCTCCCTCTCCATTTTTGGAAAGACTTATTTCAAAGCTATTGGCAATTCTATTAGGTGTTTTTTTTTAAATTGATTTAGTTATGTCAAACATTAGTCACGCTACCTATACTCAATTTATGGTGGACATCAACACCTCCAAGGCTCTTCCTAGGGAGGTTGTTGTAATGGTGGAGGATAGGCCTTGGACTCAATTTACTAACTGTGAAGGTCATCTCTTCTATTGCAATCGTTGTTTTGCTTTTGGGCACCTTGCTTTTATTCACATCACATGAATGTTGGTTTTGCTATATGGTGGCAAGACGCTCTCTTCAAACACTTGATAATTAATGTTTTTGATGGCTCAAATATTGTTCCTCATGAGTCTCTGATGGTGGGGCACAATATGGCCCTTATAGAGTTTCCTTCAAAGGGTTCAACACCTTAGATTGTTGTTTGGGTGGCGACCATCCACCTTTCATGTTCTTAATGACCTTGTTCTAGTATTTGTTGATCATCTTCCAGGGTTTGATGTTGGCATGCCTCCTTCACTTGATGCTATGATTTCCACAAGGTAGTCGGCTTCCCTAACCAAGTGCTCTTCTCATGTGTTGTCCCTGATTGAGGTTTTGGATAGAACCCCTCCTCTCTCCCCCCAATCTGAGAATTTAGATGAGGTTTCTTGGACTATTGTCCAAAGACAAAGGAAAGGTCTTCTGAGACATGTATCTTAGTCCCACACTAGGGTCAAGGGTGTGAGATTTGGTAGTTTTAGGTCTGGTGTTGTTTAGTTGTGTTATATTTGGTCTTATCATATTTTGGTTTTAGTTCTTCTCTACCTACAAGATTGCTCTAGGAAAAGGTTGAGACCCTAGTCTCCTATTTCATCTTATCAAAAACATCACTCCGTTGTCAACTTATAAAATTTAAAATTATTTAAAAAATTTAATATTTCACCGCATTTGTGTACATAAATATTTTTTTTATAAATCTAGAAGTTTTGTTTTCTAAAATATTTTTTTAATATTTTAATTTGTGTGTGTAAGTGTGTGTGTGTGTGTGTGTGTGTGTGTGTGTGTGTGTGTGTGTGTGTGTGTGTGTGTGTGTGTGTGTGTGTGTGTGTGTGTGTGTGAGAGAGAGAGAGAGAGAGAGAGAGAGAGAAATACTACTCAAAGTAAAATATCAACGGCCAAATATAAGGTCATCAAAATTATATTTTAAATAGACATAACTTTGAACTCTTATTTTAAAAATTAAAGTTTGAAGTCAACAATATAAAAAAATCAATAAAATTTCTATCGACATGTTGCAATGGATTAAAGTTTTATGTCTCAAAGTTAAATGTTGCAATGGACATATTTTATATCAAATCATTGTTGGATTAAATATTTATTCTACTTAGTGTTGTTTTTTAGAAGGTTGGGTTGAATGTTTTACTTTATACCATGTATCTCTTGTTACAAATAACTTTGATAAATGATAGCATATATAAATGAATAAGTTGAAACAACAATCTCTAAATAATGAGACCTAATAAAAGAACTTAGTTGAATTTTGATCGATGAATGCTAACTTTCATTCGGCACCTATAAGTGCATCAAAACGATGCATAATATAAGGGGGAGGATGTCATAACTCTCTTCCTTAGAACATTTGCAAACTCTTTTAATTAAGTTCATATAGCAAGGTTTGAAATAATTGTAAAGAAGAAAAATATTAAAAATTAATAAGTAATTAAATTTAATTAATTAATTAATTTTATAGTGGACTAAAATATTAGAAGAAATTTCATTATAAATAAAATATTATATATTTATACCACATCAATTTATATTATTTAATCAATTTATATTATTTAGAGTTAATAAATTTAAAAGGGAATAATAAATATTTTTTAAAAATTATTAAAAGTGCAAATATTATTTGAATGAAAATATTATATTAATTTTATTTTTAAGCACATGGTTATGGAGGAAATGAAAGTGATGACATTTGGCATTTTATTTTTGTAGGAGTTACATGCAAAAAGAAAGGAGTTACACAATAATACAATTAACTTATTTTATGACAAGAATTTAAAAAAATCATTAACCTCGTTTTCAATAATTTCAAATGTTAGTTTTATAACAAATTATTCAAATGATTTTTTAACCTCATTTTCAATAATTTCAAATGTTAGTTTTATAAAGTTTTTTTTTATGCAGCAGGGGTGTCCCGCCCAGCAGCCCATACCTTGGGTACCTAGGGTGACGTCATAGCCCGCTTACAAACCCACCGGTCAACCGCAAGAGCGGACCTATGAAAACATAATTTTCCATCCCAACTTTGCAATATGATTCTACACAATTTATTGCATTTATGATAAGCCCATCTTATTTTTTGATGGATTTTATGTTCAATGATATAAAAGTTTCTACAAATTAAATCTTTAAATTCTTCTCAACTATTTATAATAGGCTTTCTCCATTTTTAACAATGGGCTACATACTTTTTTCAATGATATAGGAACTTGATTTTACATTTTGAAATTTACTTTATAAGGCTAAAATAAACTTCCAATTGTTTAATTTGTGAATCCAGCATCAAATAAATTTGCTCAAATATTTTTTAATCTTTTTTTTATTGAGAAAATGTATTATATTAATAAAGAAAAAGAATTTACAAAAGTACAAAAGAATTTACAAGAATTTATCTTTGTTTCACTTTCTAATTTAAATGATTTTTTTTTCAAACAAACTCTTTCAAAAAAATATTCTATTTTCATACTCCCTTCCCCTATCCTAAATTTCTTAACTTAGGAGCTTTCAAAAGTCGCCCAACAAAGTTTATTATTATTTTTCTATCACCTTCCATAACTTCTAATATGACTAGCAATCACACCTTGATGTGCAATGGGTACGCCCAAGAACTATGGGAAGTCAATTAGGAAATAAATTGATTTTTTTGGCATACATTTGTGTAGTGCAGGAGGTAATTGGTAGATCAATTAGAAAATGTTTTTGTTTATATATTATTGTTGTTGTTGTTGTTGTTGTTGTTGTTGTTGTTGTTGTTGTTGTTGTTGTTGTATTATATTTTTATTATATAATAATATTATTATATTAATATTTTTTTATGTATTTACTATTATATTTTTTATTATTAATATATCAATTTAGATAATGTTACATTATTATTATATTTTGTTGTAACATACATAAAGTTGATAAAAATGAAATTTGAATATGTTATTTTATGTTGAAAACGCAAATTTGGAAGTTAAAATGGAGAAGCAACTCTTAGGTTTTGAAATCTAACCTTAATGGGTAGGGCTTTTACAAATTTAAATTATAGTGAATAATTTTCACACATTATTTAACAAAGCATACAAATTATCTTCAAAATTACACTTAAATGACTACTTTTTTGTCCCCCATTATATACACTTATCCTTTATTTTGAAACAATAAATGTTACTATATGAAAAAGTAAATTAACAATTAATCATACTGAGTTATGTGATTAAAGAATGAGTAGTTTGTGTCAAGATTCTAAATCTATGATATCTTAGGATCAAGAATGGTTAAGGAGAATATAATTCACCTAAAAATTACAAAATTTTATTTGCATTGTGAAAAGTAAGTATATAGATCTACGTCTAATCTATGCTCACATTTAAATATCCTATATTTGTGGAAATGACCTTTAGAATAGCTAGTACAACTATTTTTTATTTCACTTAATTTGTTTTTTATTTTTCTATCTTTTCTATTATATGGGAGTGTCGATACTTAGAAATATTTTGGAAGTGTTCTCATTACGTCAATAGGGAGCAAGTTCTCCTAAGGCATCCCATAAAAATGTGTTTAAATGATTGAAGATAATCGTGCATATGCTCTTAGGGCTATCATATATATATATATATATATATATTCATTTTATTACATCAATTAGAATGTTTATATTTTTAAATGTGAATGATATGCAAATAATACTCATAAGTTGTGAGGTTGAGATGATGAATGTTATAAATGAATGCACGCGATGTCTTTAAATACAAGGACATAACAATCATGCAAATTTGCATTTAATTTCCCCTTGGTAGAAAATGAATAGGTGGGAACTAAGCAACTATCTAAACTATTCATATCCAACTTGTTTTATTATGGGGGGTTGAGCTTGAGTTTGAATATAGGATGATCAAGTTTGTAATTCCACAAGTGATCCAAGGTATATAAACGACCATATTAAGATGGTTAACAAGTACATAGGGATATACATACAAATATATGTCATTAATAGATAAGGCAAATATATCTAGTTGTATGTATATATGTAAGATAAAAAATATTTGTGTTGGAATGTGTGAAAGTTAATAAATAAATTATATAAAGAAGGGACCCACATTTACACAAAATTATATCATATATAGAAATGATCCTCTTTAAATAAAGACAAAATTAAATTCAAAATGATATAATTATTCAAATTTTTCCTTTATATAATTAAAAGTTACTATAAAATATACTGTACTTGTATTATTCTTATTAAAAATAATGAATATTTTTAAATGCAACTAATTGTTAAAATTTTAAAATTAATAAATTATTATAAAATTCATTTTCAAAAATCTTGTATGATAACTTTCCAAAACATTCTAAGGATATTTTGATTTTAAAAAAATAAATATAAAATTGAGCATAAATATAGTTAAATTCTTAAATAAATTAAATTTTGAAAATTAAAACCCCGTTAAAGTAAAATAAAATTGTTAAAGCTAAAATTTTAGCTTTTATTTTAAAATTTGTAAAGTTAAAATATTCTTAAAAATAATTACTAAACAATAAACAAACCCTTTAATAGATGACATAATTGTTGCATAGTTAATAGATGACATAATTCTATTAGAATATCACATACAATTTACATAGATATGGACTAGATACAAAATACATAGCAGTGAAGGACTTTTGAAATGCAGCTCCAGTGCAAGGCAAATAGCCTTGTTTGTGACACAAGGAAAAGAGCATTTATCGTAGGAACTTCCAACAAAAAAGTACAAAATATACATAGTTGGTAGTACTCGTATACACAGTACAAAAGTAGATGACATGCACATATGTGAAACAAAATTATTTCCAAACATTGTTCACATAGTTCAGAAATGCGATGTACAGAGCGCCACCCTGCAAAAAAGTGCAGAATGAAGCCAATGTGTCACAAGTTCTATGGAAGTCTTTGAGTGTTGTTTCCATTGAAAATATTTCATTCTCTTGCACATTATGTATATATGGAACAAGTTGTTGTATTTTATGCACAATGTCAAAGTCATGCTAGAAGAAAGAAATAAAATTGGAATCATGGAAGTAAAATTAAATACGCACTTATGATTAGTTTGATTGATGAAGAAAACAAATAAGGGTTTTTTTTAAAACTAATACATTTATCTAATCTTGAATAGAGAAAACATTCTTTTATATAGTGGCACTTGAACAAACACAACTTATTTGTAAATCTAACATAGTATTAAGGATGAAACAATATACTTCAAATTTGAAATATTTTAACTTTACAAATATAATTATTGTATTGTGTCATAAAAGTAAACCGATAGGAAAGTAAAGGGAAAAATTAAATGTGTTTTAGCATTATATAATTAGTTATATAACAATATAAATATATACTCAATTTGATTACAAATATGAATTTTGATTTATACAAAGAATCATTGTATCATATTATTAGTTACATAATTTTGTCAAATTTCAATTTTTTAAAAAAGAAATAGATTCCTATGAAGAATCTAAGTAGCCACATCTTAGTATGGCCACTTAGATCTTAGAAGAAGAAGGGAGGGCAAAAAAAGGAAGGTGACTACACGTTTCTACTCATTATTTGATAGGGGATTTTTTGTCAGATGTCATAGTTAAATATGCTCTAGTAGATATATATGCAAGATGTGGAATCATAGACAAAACACCTGAATTGTTTGACAGAATGCCTCAAAGAGATGTCATCTCATGGAATGAAATGATATGATACAACCAACTAGGTGGTTGTATTTGCATAAACAATATTGTTACGAAACAATATTCTTAAAAATAATTACTATTAACTTAATTTAATATACACAATTTATTTATTTTGACATTGTTATCAATTGAAAGAAAAACTAAAATTTAAATTAAAAAATCAATTCTAATTAATTTGCATAACTTATTATGATTTCATTCTTAAAAATAATTACTATTAACTTAATTTACTATTACCGTGGACTAAACTGCTCCACTTGGTCTTTACATAGTATTTGTAATAAAAAAACACTCTCTTCGTGATATCAAAAAAACATGCTTCCAAAAATCAAACCGAAATAATTTTTAAACTCTCATAATAGTAAAATTTGAGAATAAATAGTGAGATCTATTGTTCTACTTGCTCCAACAAATCACGCCATTAAAGAGGCATGGAAGTTGTTCACAAAAACAAACATGCTAAAAAAAAACCGAAGATGATTCAACATAAATAACTCAAAAATGTACCCTAAAACATTGTGGGGAAAACTTAGGGGACAATTGCAAGTCTACCTTTGGTTGACCTAATAATAAAATAAATACAGCACATATGTTGAACAATAGTTGTTCCTCGACAATCCCTCTCAAACTTCCATAATTTCTATTAACTAATTTCTCTAATTTTTTAATAATGCTAGGGCATTCTCCGATCTCTTAAAAGAATGGAAGAAATACCATATCATTTCAATCCTCAATTTTCAATACTGAAAAGTCATTTCCATATGTGCAAGCTAGATCTTGCAGGTGCAGATCCGTCTTGGTCAATTTCATAGGTTCAAATTGAAATCAAAAGCATAAGAAATTCCCTATTCATTCTGTTACTTCTTTGTTTCAACAATTCTATTCCTTTCTCTACCTTTTTCTCAAATTCAACTTAAAATTTAAGTTTTATTATCAACAAGTGCCATAAATTAGATGTACCAAACACCTCTTGTTGTTGTGGAGGCCTCCAAGGGATGGATTCACCTTATATATTGTTCAATAAGTGTACAATACTGCACCTCTGTATTCAAACTTATAACCGCTTCTATGTGAGACATGTGCCCTTAACAATCAGGTCCACTCATGTCGTATAATACTTTTTCCTATATATTCGCATTTATTAGTAGCATGATCATAGCATTTATTAGTAGCATGATCATAATCACTTCACCCTTCACTTTACATGTGTCCCAGCATTATTTAATTAGACATGTAATACAATTCAATGCATGAACATCAACCTGCAGATGATATACATCTAAACTGCAGAAGCTGGCATACTCATACATCTAAGTTACACAAACCCGCACAATAAAAAAAGAAATTCAATGCCAATAAAGGATAACAATCTCATACATATAAATTCCACAGAAAGCTGCTTCGCATAAAAACAAGTCAATCTCTAAACATGGATTTCCTTTGGTGCTATGTTCATCTTAAATCTTTAAGCAAGTTGTGAAATATCCCAGCCAGCTCACACTTTAGCCCAACTACATTGAAAGAGTTTATCTGAGATTGGCAAGAAGAAAAACAAAAACGAAGTTCATAGTGCAGGTTCAAGAAGACATGAATTGGCGCTGAATAAGAATAATAAGAGATTAGATACCAAAATACTAGGCATGTGAATTAATTGTATAAACAGAACATGCTATAAGAAGGCATGCAAAGTTGTCAGTCTTTGTCTGCCTCTCATTAAAAATATATCCTAACAGGGAAAGGGTATGTTTGCTTTTTAACGTTGACAAGTAAAATGAGTACCCTACACGTTGATTGATAGTAAGAACTGGTCATCCAATTCATTATTTGTCAGGTACAACAATTTTCGGTAACTAGAAGGGTTAGAGCTGTAGTTATGAAGGTTGCAGATGGTTTGAGAGATTTCACAGGCTTGCTTAAAGAACGTTAATGCAATTCATCATGTTTCAACCAATCCCAAGCAATGCAGATTATGTCTGTGTATAGGCAATGGCATTGAAGCTTAACCCCTCAAAACTTGGCCTGTTCTGCTCTGCCAATCCTGATGTCACAGCTACAAAAGTTCCTATTGATTTGCTAAAATATAAATGTGAGACCATGAGCAAAGTTCTTGGCATTGCTCTCCACTCCCGATTAGATATTTCTTTTCTTATTTAACAAGATTGTTCTCTCTGCAATGCATCACTTCCTACGGATTTTGAGCTGTACAACTAGCACTCAAAGAGGCAATGCCTATGCAGGCAACTGATTGCACCTTTGACTGTATTTATTAATTAAATGAAAATAAAAAGTGCATTCACTTTTTATTTTCAATTAATTAATAAATACAGTCAACTACAATTAATTGAAAAAAAAAAGTGCATTCACTTTTTATTTTCAATTAATTAATAAATACAGTAAAATACAGTCAAAGGTGCAATCAGTTGCCTGCATAGACAATTCCTACCTTCTAGGATGGTTAGAAGTCATTCTTAGGTCCAAAGTGCACGCACGTGATAACTATAATCCATAACCAACTCTTTGAGGGAATTATCTACGCACGCAACTGATTGCACCTTTGAAGGTAGACTATGGATCTTTCAGACATTCAATGTTTCCTTAAACTCGTTTCATTTGTCTGAATTTTCAAAAATTTGTACCTGCATCTTGAGAAAGGTAGGGCTACCCAACCTATCATCTCCTGGTGATTTGCATGCAACAGAAACCCCTCTAACGCCTCCACTTGGGGAGAGTGTATTCTTTGCAGGAAAGGATTTAGGACATCAAGAGAAAAATTTAAAATTTCAAAGGAACTCAAAAAATCTCAAGTAGAAAAATTCAAAAGTCTCAGATCAGTCTGAAAAACATTTTTCTTAGCTTTTTCAATCATGATCAAAGCTTCTGTACAGCCACAGTCTAGCTCCTTTCGAGGATTCTTAAAAATTTCATTAACTTGTAATTATTTAATGTACTAGTTCTAAATTGCCCCTAACAGGAGCAAGCAGCCTTTTTGACTCATCATCATCCTCTACCTGTCACTAAAAGCCAGAAACAATGCAAAAGATTCTGGGGAGTTGGAGAGTGTTGGTAACAATGGTTTAAATTGATTATTTGTATTTTCATATACTGTTGCTACCATATAACTGTATTAAAGAGCTATTGAAAGAAATGGCAATCTAAAATTGCAAATCATAATACAAACAAAGGCTTTTCAAACATCGACATTTGTTTAGGCCATACACCATAAGTTACTTTAATTAAGAAATCAGGGGTAGTGGTGACAAGCTTCGATCATTTTCATGTACATACATGATTTTTTGCTACCAATATATAGATGTGTTAATAAGAGGCACTGGATGAAAGTGTTTTATCCTAAATTGTAGATTACACTAAAACCCCTTAGATATCATAATTATACATGCAAAACGAAGCAAACCTTCAAATTCTTTACCGATGATTAAATACATCCCAAGCTGCTTAGGATTTAACTAAGATTGAACTGACATCATAAATGAAACAAGTCCATCATAAGCTTCTTTAAGTCTTAAGGCCAAAAAAACCCAAAGCAGTTCAAAAAATAATGATCAAATGATATTGAACAAACATTTCATTGGCAATAAGCTTTCTAATAATGAAATTTTGCATTGCCCGATACCGTCACCTTCCTTATAACATAAATTCAGTGTTACAAAAGAGAACCCATTTGGGGCACTTATGAACCATTTTATTAAAAGAAGTTATCACCTCAACAATGGGGCAGAGTTCTGTCCAACCTTAACCTAATCTCCCGAATGAATTGGTGGAAACAATTAACTATGAATAATGCCATCAATGAGCATGTTTTGAAAAGATATGACTAAACTAGGATGTGGCCTGCTTAAGGTAAGCAATCAGATCAGCACGATCTTGTGGCTTCTTCAAACCAGGAAACACCATCTTAGTTCCAGGAATATACTGCAGAAACAGACAAAAATGGAAGGAAATCAGTGAAACGGACAAAATATAAATTTTCTATGGGGACTCGTGCAATTCTTTTTTCTTACACCAATATTATAATTATATGAAATGGTCATTATATTAAATGGCAAAAAATGAGCCAGAAAAAGCAACCCCCAAGCACAAACACTTTCCATTAGAATAATAACTATGATTAGCAGAATAACCTATAAAGAGGCAAGAATAAAAGTAACAGCGAATCTTGAATATATCCCCTTCCAGACACAGAATTTTTAAGTCATCTCAAACTGGGGTCCACTGGAAAATTCACAGATAATTAAGTCGATTGATACAGGCACATCCTCTAAGTCCTCTTGACCCTATGAAAACCAACTCTATACTAATAGGGTGCACATACACAACCTAATCGTTCAATAGACACCATGTGCAGCTTGAAGGTTTGCACTCCACTTAGATCAGTATCACTTCAACAGAACTTGAAATTTTTGAGAAAAAATTACTTGCTCTTCTACAACAATCACCATTACCTACTTGATAGATTTAATGTCTGGAGATGGGCCTATCCTTAGCATATGTTAACATCTCTGGCATTTAAACTGTGTGCCTGCCAGAACCAAACTAATTCCCTTTTCAAGTCAATCCTATATAATTTCAACCCAACACATGCCATCACTCTTCTTATTCCTCTACTTATTCTCCTTCGAAAATCATGCTCTACACTTCCACTCCAGCAAATGTACCCAACTACAGTGAACTATTAACCTTTGAGAAATCAGTTAATATAAACATGTGCCATGTATAGAGAACAATTATATTGGAGAAATTGGTTGGTTAACACGTAATTCTAAGTTCAGTTACCAGAAATGACATTTCAGGCAAATAATGAAATAAAGATGCAAAACAGCACAACATATTGAGATGATATGTGGAGTACTGGTGGGGGTGGTTAGTCAATTCATCTACCAGCATTTAAATCTTACCGCCTGAAGGCAAATGGATGAGGCCAGGTATAAGTACCAGGCAGATTTTGATTGAATAGCCAGCCTTCAGAACTGCCATCTTAGTGAAGGGAATGAACAGAAATCCATGGATGCAAACCATGTTAAGTATGTTGTAATAGCATCATTCAAGTGAGAAAAATTAAATATTAAATACATCACAGAAAAAGCATAAGCTAACTACCAGCTTATGTATATTTCTGAAATCAGAATGTATTGAATAACATACATAAATTAAATGACTTCATGTATCGTGGTGCTTTTAACTGCTCAAATATTAAAACAAAAAGGATGGCATCATCCAATCATCTAAAAATGTTTGGATAAGCTACGCCTGAAAATACTAAGTATTACCGTTATAGTCAGTAGTATATAAAGTTATAAACCATGTTAGATATTCTAGTGAGGAGCTTCAAAATAAATAATTAATAGTCTTTGACAACAACCATCAACCTTTTTAAGTTAAAAAGCAGGCATTGAGTAGTTTTGATGCATCTTCCTACTTCATAGCAATGACCTGGTTTGTAGGCACCTATTTCAAGAAGCAATTCAAAACAAGAAAAAAATAATGCACTTAATTAATGGTCATGAACACTTGACTACCATAGGTTATAAGTTAATAACTATGGGGAGGATACAAGAGGCCATATCTATGGTGTCAGCAAGAGTATAGATTTCCAATGACAGCATGCCTCACAGGACTCTTGAAAGAAATTAACACAAACAATAAAAATTTGTTAAAAGTTACCACAATAGCATTAAATAAGAAACTATTCCTTCATCAATTACTCACATGTTTTGTTAATGAAAAGCTATGATACTGGATTCTGCTGGAACCACTGCCAAACCCAGACCAGTCCATGCCAAGTTCTGATCCCAGTCTAGATCTGGCTTGGGTACAAACAGGGTTCAAAATCTAAACAGGTGATTCTGGATGTGTGCTCAAAAAACTGTGTACTGGATGAATCCACAGGAAAATTGAACCCAATTCCAATTCTGAAACAAATCATACCCTGGTACACCTAGGTTTTTGGCAGATTTGGTAACATAGCTTACAATACATACCCTGACCACTTATAATAACTAGGTAATCGTTGTAAAGACTTTCACTTCAGCACCATTTACTTTCATGTATTCATGCATTGAACAACACACTAAAAGACATCGGAAAGATAGATTGAACGAATGAAGCAGTGGTAAAAACTACAGACATACAAATGTTCATTTGCAATCATCACATCTCACTTGTTTGTTCAAGACTTTTTCAAAGAAAGAATTCCTCAAGCTTGTGGATCCAGGTATGCCAGCAACTTCATTTTGTTAGAAAGGATACTTGAGGTGCAAAAGCCTCTACAATTAGTGATGGTTAATTTAGAGTGAGGTAGATCACCAAAGGCAAGCACAGCTGAAAGAAAAAATGTGAAACAAAATATCAGGTTAAGATTGGTGATTTACAACGACGTAAGAAATTACTAATTATTAGATTTTTTTTAAAATTATTGAAGTTTCTAACTCATAAATTATTTTCATTCTTTGTAATAGCATTCACTTTGTCATTTGAATCTTAAACTTTTTTGAAATTTTAATTTTTGTAATTGTTTGCATTTGTAGATGTATTTGCTCCTTAATCTCACCTATTGTGTGTGTCATAAGATATTATCATAAAAACTCTCATAGTCTTGAAGAGATATATGAAACATTTGATAGCACGCTTGCGCAAATGAAGCAAGCCATTCATAGTAGGGATCTTACTTTGGGATTTTATTAATAGCATAGTAAGCCCATTGTGACACGATAATGGAATTCTATGAATACCCAACTTTAAATGGCAACCTATGCTATAAATCCCAAACAATATGTAGCTAGACTTGGGAGAGGGCCTCCATCTCATGATAAAAAGGTCAAAAAATGTATACTAATGAGGAATCTATTTTACTCTGCACACAATGGGTAGTCTTTGTCAATCTCCACGATCCAACATTGAACAAACCAAAGGCAAGGATGGACAGAGCTATATTAGCTCAAACAAACCCTATTCGATGGTAGATGTGGCATGGCAAGGATGCATGAACACCAACTTCATAGGTTGTCAAGTTCCTTTGTTGAAGAGAGGAATTGATCCACATACAACTTCATTCAATCAATATAATAGAACAACCTTACATCTTGACAAACAGGGAAGTTGGTGTTCATGCATAGTGCCTTGTAACTTCAAGATCAACAAACTCTTAAGTATTGTTAGACTCCAGTTCCATGTTTGAATTTTGGGTACCAAGATCCCATACAAGTTGACAAGGAAGAGGCACAAGAGGGATTGGTTGGGGTTCCATCAAATGAAGCAGCCCTCATAGTGATAGTGACTCGAACTCCGATTGTGATGTAGTGCTACCAAATGCTAATTAGAGACAGTTGCATTTTTTCTTTTTGCTCGTTTTTCATTTTGTTAATTGAAACTTGCAACCTTTGGGCATTTTGTTATATTTATTATATAATATATATGCACATTGACAATAAAAGGAATTAAATTTTGTTAATTCGTTTG
>VDFB02071018.1:0-27710 GCA_007258455.2 Sequoia sempervirens
CCAAAATGTGTTTACAAAGGCACAACTTCCCCTAGTAATAGATAATTTTTCATTCAAAGATTATTGTCATCTTATATTTTAATGATTATCTGTTAATGATTTTATTCTCAAATTACCCAGATTTCCCTTAGGCATTGAACAGCAGTAGCAGCATGTCAGAAACTGGTTTTCTCCTAATACAATGTACTAAAACAATGATAGAACCCAGAATGAATTGAAATGCTTTTCATGTGAAAAAGTCAATAGAAACTCAAAATGCCGGGAAATATGAAAATTATATACTTTGATAACTTTGTTGGAAAACAATCTTCTCACAGTACACATATCAAACCTGGGTTTGCCTAGCCAAAAATTCCTTTTAAACTTTTTTTTTGTGTTTATAGTATGGGATTTTTCTTATCATATGTAATATATAGACTAGATGGACTGCCTGGAATATAAAATAACACCGTAAATTATATTGGTTACTGCAGCTAATCTTGAATTCCTAAAAGTTGGCACTGTCAAAGTTACTTACTGACATGCATTTTATACATAATTTATTAATTAAGTGTTTTCCTTCCTTTTGTTCATACCTTTTGGAGTGGGTAGGTACCATATTTTTCTAAACCCTAGTCCACTCTATAAGCACATTGGAAATATTTCTTAAATGAATGAGGGGGCAGTATGTCTGGGGATAATTTATTAGAACTCCATTTTAAATTGAAAATGGTAGGCATTTTTCTTTAGAAGAATAGGATTAAAACAAGTGTAAAATTTACATAAAAGAGATTGTACTACAAGATTGACGAGAAAAGTATTTGTTTCCAGTCTTTGATTTACTACCTCACATTAGGTTAAAGTATATTGTTTGGTTGGACTAAAAATGGAACTCCTGATATTCTGAAATGATGCAGACATACAGGGAAGTGATGAGGGAGAGAAGCATAGAGTGCTCAGAGGAGGAAAACTTGCTCCCAATGATATTGCAGGAGAAGATGACCGTGTCAAACATTCATTCAATGTTGTTTTTGCAGCAGCAGAAGTTGCTCCATACTCAAAAACTGGAGGGCTTGGTGATGTTTGTGGATCTTTACCTATTGCCCTTGCATCTCGAGGTCATCGTGTCATGGTCATATCTCCAAGATACATGAATGGGGTAACAGATGAGAAATATAGTGGTGCATTTGATGTTCAATGTCGCATTAAAATATCTTGTTTTGGTGGGCAGCATGAAGTTGCATTTTTTCATGAATATAGGGCAGGTGTTGATTGGGTAATCTCTCTCTCTCTCTCTCTCTCTCTCATTCCCCAAGTTGACTGTTCTTCATGGCAGTCTTTAATCTTTATCATTTGATGCATTCCAGATTTCTGCATGATATAGAACTTAATATTCATACAGTAAAGGTAATGTGATCATAACACCTTTTAAAATTCTCATGGCACAATTGTGTAATGAAATAAGAAATAAAAGTTTCATTATGAGTCTGGCTATGTGTGGAGTTTATTTTTTTCTTGTTTTGATGTGAACAACCTCTCATGAATTCTGTGTTTGCATCTCTCTCTCAAATTTGTGCATAAGGTTTTATCTTTTATTCTCTTGGTAGGTGTTTGTTGACCATCCTTCTTATCATCGACCTGGGAATCCATATGGCGATAATTTTGGTGCCTTTGGGGATAATCAGGTATCAGTTTAGTTGATTAATTATTTTATAACATTGTATATATTGCGATATGTTTTAGTGCCAATACTTGTGATGGATTTGTCTGTCTTGCAGTTCCGTTTCACACTTTTATGCCATGCAGTTTGTGAGGCTCCTTTAGTGCTTCCTCTCGGAGGATTTACCTATGGAGAAAAGTGCTTATTTATAGCAAATGACTGGCATGCAAGCCTTGTGCCTGTGTAAGTTATCCTTGTTCTACATTTAATGATGTCTTATTTTGCATTTGAGCCTTCTTCAAAGGGTTCTTATATGATATATCAATGTTTTTGTTTTAATCAATTTATCTGGGCATTTTGGGCTGTTCCAACCAATTTATTTATAGAATATAGACCTTGTGTAAATATCATATGCTAGTAAGGTTAGCCCTTTTCCCAATCATGGTAAGCTGTCTTAGTTATATGTGTTCATTTTTCCAGTATAATTGCAGCTAAGTATCGCCCATATGGAGTTTATCATGATGCTCGCAGTATTCTTGCAATACATAACCTTGCACATCAGGTAGTAATGCTAGACAGATACAGTCACATTTTCATGTTTTCTTGTGCATGTTATATGCTTAATTTCCAAGACACCTTTTGCAATTTGTTTAACATTGTTAAGGTTAATTTTAAATACTCCGAAAATATGATCAGCATTACTTTTTCTTATTCTTTGCCTTTAACAACAAGGGTGTTGAGCCTGCAACAACCTATGGGAATCTAGGATTACCTCCTGATTGGTATGGTGCATTGGAATGGGTATATCCAACATGGGCAAGAAAGCATGCTCTTGACAGAGGTGAAGCTGTTAGTCATTTGAAAGGTGCAATTGTCACAGCAGATAGAATTCTGACTGTTAGTGAGGTTAGTTTCTCATCATCCCAGTGCTATGTAAAAATATTATTTTGTGATAATTTTTGGATTTCCAACAGACTGTATCTATGCTGTTACAGTCTCAGATATCCAGAAGCACCGAGAAAATATAGATTGTAATTTGAGATCTCTGTCTTCTGGAAATAATCTCTTATACATGTCTCAAAAATGTTTCATCCATTTCAAAGATGATGCTTGTAAAGAAGCTTCTTCCTACCAAAGGCATTTCTACATTTATAGATGGGTGAAAATAAATGTCTATAACGTTTTTCTTTTCCTCTAGTTCTCTTCAAGGCTCTAACATGCTCACTCCTTTTGAAGTATCCCCAATGCTAAAATGAGGATTATCCTCATCATCTGCACCCGAATTGTCTTTTTAGTTTTATTAACCATTCTACTCTCTTCTGCTTTCTTTGTCAGGGGTATGCTTGGGAAATAACCACAAGTGAAGGTGGATGGGGTCTTGATGAGCTTTTACAAAGCAGAAAATTTGTAATTAATGGTGTGATGAATTTTTATTTTTGTGTTTTCAAAAACTTTAAAGCTCTTCAAATGTAACATGGCATTGCTTTTTAACAGTATCTATTTTCTTTTGTGGAGTGAAACAGGCATAACAAATGGTATAGATGTTGATGAGTGGAATCCAGCTTCAGACAAATACATTGCGCATCAATATTGTGCAGAGGATCTTTCAGGAAAGGTAGCTTTTGACTCTTATTTTGGATTGATAATTGTAACCTTGTATATCATTCTTGATTAAGTAGACAGTTTTGCTTACTTTCCTCTAAATGTTGTATAGTTTTGCCATGCAGGCTGAATGCAAAGCTGCTCTGCAGAAAGAACTTGGACTTTCTGTTCAACCAGATGTACCATTGGTGAGCTTGAGGAAGTTACTGTTTTCAGTTAGGGGTATTAGGTAATTTTTTAACAGTATGAATAACTTTTTGTGTAGATTGGCTTCATTGGAAGATTGGATTACCAAAAAGGACTTGATCTAATTCAATCATCTCTTCCAGAATTAATACAAGACAACATACAGTTCGTAAGTTTTTTTATGCTAAGAAATTACATCTTAATTATAGATCATATTTCAATCTGTCAAAAAATAAGTGAAAGTGCGATACCAAAATTCAGTTATGCTTTCTATTGGTAATAGTTAATATGTGGTCAGTTTCAATTTTAAGGACTTAATTGAGTTGTAATATAATGGATGGTTTATCGACTCTCTAGAATACTTCAAGAATAGAATAATCCCTCTCTTCAAATTATTGATTTTGTTTTCACCCTCTTGGCAATTTTCTTTTTTACTTGCCTGCAATCTGTTAGATTTTCAACAAGAAAGCTGGATTGAATTTCAGTGGTATAGCTAGTAAGCATTGTTCTTTTTGTGTTCAGCAGTATGAAATGTTTAAACTCTTGGGTTTTAGTAGAGGTGTATTAAGTTACCAACATATAGAACAGATCATAGCATGCTTAGAATGAGTTGAGGATGTTGTGCTAATCGCTTGTGACGAGTTTTCTGTACCACTAATGTCCTTGCTTTGAGATTACAAAAAATAACAAGCAAATGAATGGATTATCTCCAGTTTCCCAAAATACAAAAGTGGTTGATGTTCAACTTCAAGTGATCTTGGTTGTTTTGGTTACAGATGGGGACACTCTTCTAGATGAGCAGCTTGATTAAAGAGGTATGTCAAGTTGTGAAGTGGGGATAGCTTTAAAGAATGCTGCTTAGTTGTGAAAATTATATGAAAACTTGGAGTCAAATCAAATTCAAGATCATACTCAAATACCATAAACATGAAAGGTTACCAATTGAGAAGTTGACCTTGTGCATGCATATTCAGTTGATTTTTGAAGGTGGAGCAAATAAGCCACTATATCTTGAAAGGACATTAGTATGATATTGTTGTAATGACACCTCAAAAGTAACATGCCTTTTTTTTAAAAGTTGGTTCAAGAGGCTATTACATGCTCATATCTTTGAATTCTAACATTAGATCTCTAACCACATTGCTTGTTTACATTAGCAACTAGGTTCATAGTATTATACCTTCATAAGTATCTTAACCCTTTTAGGTTCATTGCCTCACCCATTGAATAGGTTTAAGGACTTAGATCAACTTCAAGATTTCATATGAAAAATTTAGATTTAGATTTGAGCTATTAAGGATGGATGAAAAACACCTATAGTAAAGGGAGATAGCAAAAGGTTGATGGATTTTTTTTGAAGAAATCAAGATGGCTTATGAAATGCACATGGAAGAAGAAAGGATGTTGAAACAAACCTAGGAAAGACATGAAAGATATTGTAGAAGGATGGAGAAGGCTTGAGAAGCCTCTATAGAGTGTGCCAAGAGGGTTGTTGCCAAAGATGAGGTGATTTTTCCAATAGAGGAACAAATAGTTATTGTATTGCCCAATAACAATGAAACATTTGAAGATTCCTTAAAAAAGGGGAGAAAGTGAACTGGCTTCAAAACGGGTTCAACAAGGATGATTTGTGAGGCGTCTGGAAGAAGATGGTTGAAGTGCTTATGAGGCATGTCACTCTGGAAGGAAGATATAAAAGATTCCATGCCCACCTCTTCCCTATGCTCAATCATTTTCATTATAATGTCAAAATGAACTTTGCTTTCTGGATTTATTCTTCCCTTGAGTAATCAGTTAAAGTTGTTTTGGATAAAGGGAAGTAGGCGCCTCTGCATCAAGGCCTTATTTATAGGCTTTACTGATATAATGTGGCTCTATCCCTTGTTATTGCTTCTCTTCCGAGGGTGACAAACCCTGCCTTGGTCCCCAATAGTGTCCTTGTGACTTCAGAGGGTAATCCCTCTTCCCCTGGCCCAACTAATTTGTCTACCCTGTGCCACCAAACAAGAATTACTAGGTCAACTCCCCCGTGCCTCTAAAGGAAAAACCCTTATTATTGATGACCCCACCTTTGCCAACAAGAAAAAAGTGGCTTTTGTTGACCCCCCCCAAAAAACAAATTTCCATCTCGGACAACTTTGATTCTTTGTGGTCCCCTACCCCTATGGATTCCCCTATGCCTCACCAGCTGTTTGTCAATCCCCTGCACTCCCCTCCTAGCTCGCCCTTGATTACCTCTCCTGCCAATCCCCTGCACTCCCCTCTCCAAAATACTAACTAGGTGCAGGAGCTTGAAGACACTCTGCCAAACTGTGTTGTATGCAAGAGTTCTGCTCCCTTGTGTATGAAGTTGGACGAAATAAGCTAGGCCACTAACATTCAAAATGACATTTTGAAGTGGTCCCTATCCCAACACATAACTGCTAAAACCAAGATCCAGAATTTGGAGTTGTCCATGTTGAACAAAACTCTGGACTGGCTGGGAGAGGTGGACGACTCTGGTCATTGGGACTTACTGTTTGGCATGGCTAAAACCTTTGAGAATTGGGCTAACGTTGAGAAGGAGGTTGAGGAGCTTAAGTCTACTGTTGGGACCTTTGAGGAGAGAAACAAACTCTAGGAAGAGGTTGCTACCCGACAAAGCAACTAGGAAAAAACCCTTCGCAGTCTGCAGGAGATTGTTGAGTTTAGCAAAGAAACGATGAAAAATACTGTTGTCACCATCTTGGTGTTCCAACAAGAGCTAAAGAATTGTAAGGGTAAGTGTGTAGGTGATGATCTTTTGGATGCCACTCAAACCGGCTCTAGAAAGAAGGGCAAGAAAGGGGAAAGCGCTACAACCTCCTCTATAGATGAAGGTGGCAACAAGAACTAGAAGGCTCTGTCCTTCAAAAAGAAGCTACAATTCCTTTTGAAAGAGTGGCAGGCCATCAAGGGTCTTCGAATGCTCGGTGATCAATAGCTGGTTCTAGGCTCGTGTTGGTCTCTGGTTGTGTCTGTGTTTTTGATTTTCTGCTGGTCTTTTCTATGTAGTTGTTTTGTAGTCTTTAGGTTGTCTCACTTCTTGTGTGCTCCTTTGGTTGGGCCTTTATGGTCATTTTGTAATGGGTATAGGCCCTTCCTGTTTTTATCTTAATCAAAACAATGAAACATTTGAGTAATTAAACTATCCACATAAAATATTAGAAGAAAGTTTGACTCAATTAGTAGATACAATAAAATAATAAGAAAAATAGTAGAAGAAAGTTTGACTCAATTAGTAGATACAATAAAATAATATGATGAATTCAAGAATCAATGAAGAAAGGGCTTGGAAGCCATAGTGCTCAGCCAAAGCATAGAAGCAGTTGGCCAAAGCATAGAAGCAGTTGTGCTCCACAAATAGAATATTCAACAATAGGGCGTAGAAGCAAGGATGATTTTTAAGTTAAAATTTTGGCTAGAAATACATATTCAGAACTAGATCTGTCTAACATCAAGGTCATAATTGAGGGTTTGCTATCCCCAATTTCAAAACTAAAACCTCTGGATTTGAGTGAAGAATATTTAGATAACATAATAAGTAAAAGTATGTTTACGAAAAGGACAAATGATGAAAAATTTAAAATTTCAAGAAAGGAATGGAGAAAGCGAATATAGAAGGGAAATTTGCAATAAGTTAGCCATGGATACAATTGAAACCATTGAAGGATAGGAGAATCCTACATTAATTAATGACATGCCATTAACAAATAAATTACCAAAAGCTACATCTCCAAAGATGGAAAGGCATCTTGAAGAGGTGAAACCCTTGGACCAAAGTCACCTCCCCTTGCTAAATAAGACAAGAAGGGTTCATGAAGAAGAGATAAGTATTGAATCCTTGCTCAGGCTAGAAAGAGCAAGAGCAAGAAGAGATTGTATAAAGAATTTTGAGGAGATATTGGGCAACAAATACATTGAAATTCAATTGCCTAGAGATAAAGGTAGAATAGAAAGGTTAGTGAAACAACAAAATAAAACCAGGTAGAGAAGACTTGAAGAAAAGATAGAGAGAGAGATCCAAGAAAAGAGTGTCAATTAGGTGGAAGGACAATTCCTTAACAACAAAGAGATAAATTAAATACACCTTCAAACCCTATAAGGATGGCTGCAAAAGGGATTAAACTCCTTGTGTACGATAAAGATGCCAAAGATGCAAGTGAGCATCTATTTATTTTGGAATCTCATTGGAATATAGTTGGCATAAATGAGGATTAGACTCAATTGTATGAATTTGTAGAAACACTAAAAGATGAAGCTTCGAGTGAAGTGTTATATCAAGGTTTTGGTGAAAACATGATAAAAAATGGGAAGAAATAAGTAAACAATTTTTGGGTAATTTTTTATTTCTTTGATGCCCCTACCAAAAGTGTAAGTAAAATGAGAGAGATGATACAATAGAAGAATGAGTTGGTGAAATAATATGATAAGAGATTTAAAAGTGTAGTCCATAAATTGGAAAAACTGCTATGAGAAAAGCAAAGAATAGAATGGCTTACATCTGCTTTGAAACCACAAATCAAAGTTACGGTAGATGGAAAAAAATTATTAACTAAAATGAAGCAGTGGAGTTAGCAATTAGGATAAAAGCTTAATCTTGGAGGAAAGAATTCAGTGAAAGTGAAGAGCTTGAGAAACTAAATTTAGAATTGGAGAAATAAAAAATACAATAGGAGATTTTCGCTAAAGGCAAGAGAAAAGAGACTTCCCTAACACCAAGAAAGAACAACATCTAGTGTACCTATTGAAGCAGAAAAGGACATATAAGAAATGAATTTTCAATGATGAAAGATACAAAGCGAGTTGCTGCATTGAATGTAGAATTTAGAAAAGCCCTCAAAAGAACAATAAGTTGCTAATGCGATCTATGCAAACAAAGGGATAGACATCTAATTGATGATTGCCCTAAAATATTTGAGAATACGTTGAACCATTGGTTAGAGGAACAAATAGAGAAGAATCCTATATTGATAAAGGCATGGCGCAGGCACAAGGATTGGTCGTAGGTGCTTTAAATGAAGATTTGCCACATGGCTGTATGAATCAACATGGAGAAGGAATCAAAGAAAAAACAACAATATAAGCCATGTGGTTTTCTAGATACAAAACGAAAAATATTCTACTAGCTATAACAATGATTATTCTTAGGGTTATGGTACAGGTGATTACAACAACAACAGTTATAGAGGTGACCAAGGTAGAGGAAGAGGCCGAAAATCAACCTGCTATTATAGTGGTAAGTTAGGTCATTATGCTAATGATTGTAGAAGTAGAAAGAGAAGAAGATATGTTGTGGATTTTGCAATGACAATTCACATGAAGCATTCAATTGGCCAAAGGCCACATAGTTTTTACAAGAATGGATTGGCACAAGGGACTATGAGTAATGAATTGTCAGGTCCTAATGCACCATGCGGTTCTAAAATATTAATGAAAATCCCAAAAGAGCAAGGACAAATCTTGAGGAGATGTTAGAAAAAAGACATAGAACCTAGACATGAGATAGGAGAGCCTTCTATGACAAAAGAATAATTGTTAGAAATAGAGTATATAAAAGGACAACTAAAGGTAGAGGCTATTGGAAAAATTAAGATAAAAGAGAACATAGTAGTAGTTATGACCAACAAAGGGATAGATGTAAATAAGTAGGTAATTGAAGAGGAAGATGATAGTGAGGGAGAAAATGAATATCATAATAAAAATTACCATGACTTAGTAGTTAAAAAATCTATAAATATAATAAAAAAGTTACATTAGTAAGAAGATAATAAAAAAAGGTTATTTTTATAAAGAGGCTCAAAACCTAAAAGAGATGGCCAATTTAATGGAAAAGATAATTTTTGCAAAAATGCAGGATATTTTCAAACATTGGAATAAGAAAGATAGAGAACATAAGAAGCCACATATCAACTTTGTTGAAACCCAAAAGAAAAGGAAACACCAATTGGTACTTTTGGATGTCAAAGTAAATGGCATAATGGTTAAGAAAACTTTACTAGACTTAGGAGTGGACATAAATATAATGTTTAAATAAATTTTGGAGGTGTTTGGCAAACCACAACTCCATCAAACACCATACAATATATCTTTAGCAAATCGAAGACCAATATTTCCAATTGGTACATGGCAAAATGTTCAAATAGATTTCATGGGTATAAAGACCAAAGTTGATTTTGAAGTCATTGATATGTATGAAGGATTGATTTATACATAGGTTGAGATTGATGGGTGGTTCTACTTTGTCTCGTGGGAGATATCCTTTTGTGGTGCTTTGTTCCTTAGTGAAGATTGCCTCGTTGGGCCCCATGGATTTCAAGTACTTTTTTATGCATTCCTTGTTTAATTGATTGATTAGAGAGGACATTTATCGTTGGTCCATCTAGGTCACTTGGACCTCCCCTCTAGCTTCTCTTAACCCCTAACTAGCTTTTTAAGTTGAGCATTGCTTATAGGTGGATGGGGTCATTGTTCAACCTTCCTATCTTACATCATAGGTCTCATAGTTTGAGGTTCTCTCTTGGCTAGTTGTGAGTGTGTGTTGCATTGAACCACCATATTTTTCAAAGTTAAAGATTTTGGTGCCTTTGATTTATTCAAGAGTTGGAATTTGAGGAGCATTTTATTTTCTAGTGTACATCTACTAAGAAATCCGTGGAAGGTACTATTGTTTATGTGGATATTTTAGTGGCTCTCTCTCCACTTTCTTCTACTACCTTGATCAAAGTTGCTTGGCTCTTTTTTCTTTGTGAGATCTCTAGGTTTAGGCATTAATCTCAATATGGTGATCCTAGATCTACCATATTGATTACTTCTTTCTTAAAATTTGTCACTGTTGTTTGCGGTGTTTAAGCACCCTTTTAAACTATTGATTTACATACAAATGGATATAAATTGGTGAGGCATTGCTCCTCCTTTTGGTCTAATGCGACTAAGGCTCCTTGGCACCTTGACTCTAATTCTAGTGGCCACGACTCTATCTCATCTCAGTGTTAGGGACTCTCTCTTACCTCCCTTCCACAATACAAATCTCAACATCTAGTTACATTGCTAGCTTTTTTCCACTTCTAGTAGTTCTTTGGCCTCAAATGTTAAGAGTGGGTTTTATGTGGCATTGATAACCTTCTAGAATTGTCCATCCTAGCCCTCTTAGCTTTGGACTCTCCTTGACAAGCACTCTCGAACTCTACATTGGTACTCCCACTATGGTCGATGACATTTTTGTTGGCTCCAACAAGTATTTTGGAACATTAACACTTGAGAATTTTGATTCCTTGTCTGGATGCTATCCTTTGTTTATTACCTTGTGAAGCTTTTCCCTTGTTATTATTGTACTTGCTTGGGGGTATGCCTTTTTAATTTTAAGGTTAGTCCTTGTGTGTGTATCCTTTATGTCTAAGGCATCTTTTTGAGTCCTTATCCTTTCCTATTGTACCTACCATATGTTCTAGTCATGTTAATCTATTTTTGGTCACTTGAGGACATTAATACTTTCTTCTTTCATATGCATTCATTAGAGTTGGGAAATTTTGATGATTTGTTGGAGCTAGAGTTGGCTATTTTTAATGATATATCAAGTCATGAGATTTTGGGGTGATTGATGCATATTTCATGGTATGTTTGTGAGATGCATCTTAAAATTGTTGGGATTTGACACAAGGAACCAATCAATTACCCCCAAGACCACCTATGCTAAGAACAACTTCCTAGACTATCAAACACATATTCACATGTTTGTAGCCATAGAAATTATTTTGTAATGGGTCCAGTTTCAAGCTAAACCCTTGTCTATTCTCCACTCATGAATCATAGTACAATGTATTGGTAATGGTCAATTTGCATTATTTTTGTCATCTTTTGTTCGTTTTTTTTTTTCAGGATCAGTGAATAAACTTTAAAAAGTCCATTGTTCCATTGCTCCCATATGAAGGTTCAGCTGTAGCAGAGGATTAAAAGGGACATATCTTAGGTTTCACCATTAAAAGAGCAGATTTTGTTTCGAGTCAAAGTTGTGGGCCTGTTAAGTGGTGCATGCGACAGAGTGAGTAGGCGTAGTTGTTGTCAAATGTTTGTCACTACATATACAGGTGTGTGCTTAGAAGCTGGGAGAATAAAGTTTGAAGTCAAAATATGCTAACACTGTTATAGGCATGCATCATATAAGGATAAATAAATAAAACAAGCATTCAAAGTCAAGGTCTGCAATTGCACTTCTTGTTGTGCACTTGTGAATGGGAAAAGTCTTCTTTTTTGAAATATCGTAAAGCACTTATTCAGGGGCACACCTATAAATGAAAACTATCAATATATGATATATTAATCTAGACTGCATTGTGAGGCATACCCAGCAAGGAGGGAGAATAGGGTTCTTAACAAACTATTATCATCATTCTCAGGTGCATGCTTGAGTGAGGAAGCATATATTCAAAAATCAAAATTTGGAAGTGCACACATAGGTGCAGACCAAATGAAAGGTTGGATAAGTTTAAAATGCAAAATCTGTGTTTACATTGAGAGGTGTGCACCTAGAAGCTTGGTAGACAGGTCACGTTTTTGAAAATCCACATTTACATTATGAAGTGCGCACCTGTATAAGACAATAATTTTTTTACATTTTAATGACTGCTTCTGCATTGTGAGGTGTTCACCTTATAAGGTAGCTGGCAGTTTGAGGATTTAAAGACTGATTTGCACTATGAGGTGCAACCCACTAGAAGGTAAAAAATGTTTTATTTTTCTAAGGATTGATTTACATTATGAAGGGTGCACCTGTCTAGGAAGACAAAGTTTGATTTGCAAAAAGAATGAAGACTCTGTATAGGTGCATACTTGCGTGAAGGGTTAAACAAACATGCAGAAATGTTGATTTGAAAGATGTAGGGGTGAAGACATAGAATTCATGATGTGAAAGAGGCAAGGATGAAGACATAGGAAAACAAAGCTTCTGCTGTCAAGAATGTGCCAGAGGTTCCAAAAGGGCTGTAGTTTCTTGTTTATTCGTGCTATGTGTTGTCTCTTTGAACTTTGAAGACATTATATTGAAACTGCTCTCTATGGTCTTATATGTAGGTTTTGATAGGATGCCTTTTATTTTGGATGGTAGTGATGGTGGTGACTTTGTCCTGCTTGTTATATGATAGATTTATATTGTACTGTTTCTGTCATGTTTGTGCCTAGAGCATAGTCATGCTGCAGTTTTGTACACCTTACATCTGATATAAAAAAACATCTTAGATCCGCTGCTTCGTTGTAAATTTTGGAAGGGATATGCCTTCCTTATTGTCTTGGAGTGCCAATGTTTCCAGGTGCACTTCAAGGTTTTTACTACAAAATGAGCCTATTTGAAACTATTAAAGCTTACTGCTCATTGGGATCACAATTGAGAGTGCTTTGAAAGGGTTCATATCTTTTATCTTCAAGACATTATATCCATTCTAAATAAAATGCCCCTCATATCATTGTACAGGTTGAGTTTTTGATCCAATGTCTTTGCCTTGAGAATCTTCAAGATCATATTCTATCTTCATAGGCTCAGATTCATCAGTGATATTGCATGATGCTAGGAGAGGTAGTTACTTTAGCATTTCACTCTTCCAAATGGTTTCTTCATTGGCTTCTCTAGTCCATTGGGACCTCTTTTGACAAACTTTGTCCTTATCAATACTCTTTCAATGCACCTTGTCGTCTCCTCCCTAGGAAGAGAGTGATTAAAATGTGTGGTTAAGGAGTATGTCTATTGACTGTATATATATTCATGGTACTTGGGTCTCCCCTCTCTAGCCTCTCCACCCACTCATGCTCTTGTATGCTGAGCGTTTCCTACTAACAATGATGGTTTTATCATTTGTCCCAACTATATACATCATCATTAGATTCACAGCCTCATGATCCCTATTGGTTTGGTCTCACAAGTTATCGATATGATTTTTCACCTTTGTTCTCTTGATGGGATGGAGACTAAGGGACACTTTATTTTTAGAAGTTCATCTCCTACAAGATCTAAGTGAGATATTATTTCCTATATAAAAACTTTGGAGGATCACTCGCTTTTCTTTCCCTAGACAAGAGATGTCTAGTTTGATACCTTTGTGAAACAATCATTCTCAAGAAGCAGACTATATAAGGGTTTCTTATAACTGTGATCTGCAAACAGGATGGATGTTACACACCTTGCTTCACCAACGTGGATTTTAACTATTCCAATCAATCTTTGACTATTGATACTTGCTCTTCTGAAGTAAACATGAATTGTAAAAGCCTATTAATGTTGACTATTAATGAAGAGCAACTCTAAAAGCCTTACTTTGTGAGTTGTACAAGTGTAGATTATGCAATGGAAGAATACAAAGACAATTAGAGAGCATACACAGCATGACAAACATCAATAACACAAGAAATGATCCAGAGAGACCCAATGTGGACGAAAAGCTCTAGAAGAGTGAGCTTTCTCCTCCTCTAATCACTATCACCTTGCTGGTTTTTAGAGGTGTACTACCTTCTAGAGCCTTCATTGACATCTTCCACAATATTGTGCCCAAAAACCCATATAGTATTACCTCCACTCTCTACTTCAGCACATCAAAGGTTACATGACTGTAGCAAAATTACACAATTAAGTTGCATACAATTGAAAGGAAGCCCCAAAACATATTTACAAGGGAGAATTACAGACTCATGAGTTACACGAATTCCTGGAAAGAAGTCCAAACACTTCAAATCCCAAAATGTTGAAGAAGAAATACCTATACACCTCATCTTGGATACATCCCTGCTATTTTGTCCTATGTCCAATGGGTCTTTCTTTTTGTTGTGTCTAGCGCATGAAGAAGTCTTCAAGATGTGACTTAGTGATGTGCCAGCCTTGTTGACCAACTTTGATTGGTTCATTCCAGATGAGACCACTAGACTGACATCCTTATTTTTTCCAAGTATTAGGGGTGCTAAGTAGTTGTTTGGTGCTGCAGTTTCTAGCAAGGTTGTTGATAGATCAATAAGATCACGTCTTCCCCTCAAAGCAAAAACTAGGGGGTTCTTCTTCCCTTCTTTCTTCAGCATAAAAATCCTTGCTGATGATACAAATGACCTAGTTAGACACAAATTAGCATTTTTCTTTGTGCTTATGAGGGATGGTTAATCTTTGGTGCTGGGAGAGTTTTTGAGAGATGTGTTTCTTTGCAATTTTTCCCAATCAGGCTTGCTTAGCCTAGGCCACTCACCTATTAACATTATTAGTCTATTAGTATTTGTATTGGCTTCCTTACTGTGATTGATGATACTGTCAGTCCTTTTATTTTGCAATCTGATTCTAATGTAGACCTAGGGAAACATCAATGTAGGTCCCCATTTGCTTTCTTGTCATGATCATTGTCTAGGAATTGGAGTCCCATTCACATCGTTAGCTGTAATATTTTGGTATTTGTACAATCTGTAATTCAATTTCACGTCTCCATGCATGTGTAAGGCTACCATTCAAGGTTCACCCCTAGTATATAGGTTTGTGAACTCTAGTTGGTGCCTAGTGTATAATCTGATTCTGGATTTTTTCCCTCTTTTTGGGCTCCCTTTTGCCATTATAAATGGAAGTACTTGAGTCCCAATTACCTACTCTGTTCACTTGTGGATACTCTTGTAGAAGAAAGAAAATGGTTTAATTAAAAAGATATTTATTTTAATAACCAAGTTCCTACTTTACGTCAAATAAGACAAGATCCGAAGTCTACTTATAGAAACATAAATCATTAAAAGAAAATAGGAAAATGCCTAATTATAGGAAATACATAATTTTTCCTAAGTTTATTTTATCAGAAATAAAAATAGGGATTAAGAGGAACTTGGCACCAGATTTTGGAGCTCTCTGCCCAGGACACAAGCGTGTCATGTGAATGTCTTCATGTCACACTATCGTCCAGTTGCTAGTCATACTAGGAAGCTCCAAAAAGTGTGGCCAGTTAACCTGCAAACACAACAAGTCAAGAAAAATTATTGGGGCTGTTTAGGGGTTTGCCTCGGTCAAACCTCCATTTTGATCTTTCGATCTCCACAAACAACTGAAAATGAAAAATTGATAAAAGAGTGTGTGTGCTTTTCAGTTGAAATGCATTAAGGATTAAAAAGCAGTGATAAATAGATGTATTTTGATAACAGTGTTAAACTTGGTCTATGGGGAAAACCACCATTGCATGTAAATAAAAATGATAGAAATGGATATTATTTCACACAATAAGAGCAAGTGTAGAAATATATAAATAAAAAAACAACATTACCAGCAATGAAGATCTTCTCCAATGGATTTGAAAATTATAGCTGTTAATACACTCCTTTTGAGAAGTCCAAGTTGTTGAGAAGAGCAAAGAACATAAAGATAGAGCACCATGGAAGTAAGTGAGATGGCTGGACGTATTTCAACAGAGTTTGACCAAGAGAGGAGAGAGGAGCTTCCTGAATGAAAAAATGAAAGAGTCCCTCCAAAATCGAAAAACAATAGGTTTTGTTTGTTCGAACGAGAAAGAGAACGAGAAAGAGAAAGACAATACTTTCTCGTTTGGATGTTACCACATGCATCGTGAGTAAGCCATATAAAAAGTACGTTTTTGAATCTTGAGAATCTTCAAGATGCCAATGCATTGCGTGGATGTTTGCACATCGCGCTACCATCTAGAAGAATTTTGTTGAAATTTTGCACGTGTGGTCTTGATATAACATGAAAACATTGTGCTCTTCAAGTGTGGGTAAAAATCTTTGTTGTAGAAATATTAAAAATCTATTATTAAAATACACACTAAAGTGAGTCCGAAACATAATGTGAAATTGCACAAGTACGCAATTTTCGACATTACAACTCTCTCTCTCTCTAATCACTCTCTTCTAAGTTACCGTTTCGTTTTGGATTCGGATACAGAATCGGTGCGGAATCAAAAAAATTTTTGGGGTTGGGTACGGCTTGGATACGGCAATACAATACAAAAAATATAAAAATCAGAAATATATACATATTTGCAGCAGTAATTAAGTTCAGAATACACCACCATATTAATAATAATAGTCTAAGAGACTAAGACTAATAACATAGCAAAAATACATCACCACTTTCATAGTCACTAAGTATTACTCGAATGTCATCATCATGATATAAAATTATAAATTAAAGTTAAAACGTTTACAATCAGCCATTATTGATCATTGATCAATCAGAATCATATGGGTCATCAAACAAACTAGCATCATTAGATGCTACATTTTGTGTAGAACCACAAATAGCATTAGTGGCACTCGCACAAGCACTGCCACTAGCAGTAGCACTCGCATTGACACTACCACTCTCGTAATCAGTAGCTACTTCAGGTTCATAGTCATCATCAATATCAAGTGCTGCTAAGTGACTTGTGGAAGCATCCAAGTCAAGCTGCTCTGGCTCAATATCCCACCTCCTCGTGTCTCCTTCTTTGTAGGAACTTTGCTTGTGTGTAAGGAGGCGCAAGTTTGAATGCACATACACCAAGTCCTCTGCCTTTTTTGAATGCAGCCTATTGCGTTTTATTGAGTGGATGAAGGAGTATGTGCTCCAATTCCTCTCAGAAGAAGATGAACTAGCAACCTATTAAGACCAAATTAAATAGTTAAGAGTTACAAAATTTAACTAAACAAAATTTAAAATTAAAATGACAAATATAAAACTTACTTGGGATAAAACTTTTATTGCAATAGGTTGGAGGTGCATGTATTCTTGCCCATGGAAGTACCACCAACTATGAGCATCCACCCTGCACTTGTCTCGAAGAGCATCCATATTTTGATCAACACTACTAGAGCAAGCAAAAGCCATGAACTCAGCCCTGACTCGATCGCGTTGGTCACGATCACTGAAGATTCTACGAATTGCTGCCTTGTACCCATGAGCCACTTCACCATCCCTATATGGAGCAACTCTTGATGATGTAGCAAGTACCTCAGGACTATAATACTTGGGACTCAATGCAAAAGCGAGAAGATGCAATGGAGTGGTCATTTTGTTCATCTATCAACCATGATTTCCTGTAGCTCTTTGAAGAATTTTTCTTCAGGATCTTCCTCTTTTGCATTGATGATGACTTTCATCTTCTCAATCATTGAGTCGATACCATCATATACTTCTCCCAAACAAGGTCTATCCATGTCTGTATAACGGATCATGCTCAGTATAGGCTCAGTGAAACTAACCAGGTACTCAACACGATCCCACCAACACTCATCTAGGATCCTTTGCCTGACCCTATTTGCCCTTTCACTACTAGATTGCCTCCATATGGCCCAATTAGGGCTGATTACCATGGCACAGAGTGCCTCACGAACCTTTATAAGCCGTCTCAACACAATTGTGTTGGAGGCAAAACAGGTCTCTGCAACCTGTTTGGAAATCAAAATAAAAATTAAAATGTAATTTAAATTTACAAAATCAAAATTTAAAATTAAAATTAAAAAAAACTATTGAGAATTAACTTACCTTCAACAATTCCAATTTTGAGAATTGTCTAAATATTCCTTGTGTCATATGGTGGTTGGTGATAAACATTTGGATGTCTTCGCCCTCAGCACACCTGTTTGATCCACTCAATTTTGGATCCAATTTTTTGTAGCATTAGATTGAGGGAGTGGACAGCACAAGGTGTCCAAAAAATGTTTGGATACTTCTCCTCAACCAATAACCCAGCAGCCCTACAATTTTTGGCATTGTCGGTTATAACTTGCACAACATTTTGATGGCCCACTTCTTCAATAGCTTGGCAAAGGATGTTAGCAATAAATGGACCATCTTTCACCTGTCCTTCACAATCCACTGCTCTCAAAAACATTGCCCCTTTAGGGGACACAGCAATAACATTGATCAATGGGCGATTTTTTGCATCTTTCCATCCATCAGAAACGATGGTCACCCCTGTTTCAATCCATGAATCCCTTATGGGCTTCAAAGAGTCTGCTACATGTTTCACCTCTTTCTCCAATAAGGTGCAACGCACCTTCTCAAAACCTGGGCCCTTATACCCCTTTGGAGCCTCATTAATAGATTTCACCATTTTTTGCCAATATGGTGAACGAACAACGTTGAATGCCAATCCATTGGCATAGACACATCTTGCTATGTCTTGATCAGGAATCTCTCTTGCCTCATTCTGAAATGAAGCTTCCAATGGTCCCTTGGATCTTTTATTTGATGTGGGCACGGTTTGCTCTTGAGGAATGTTCATAAATGGATGGCTATCTGCAGGTCGAATATAAGTAGGTGGTGTAGGGGGTTTCATGGCTCGAGATCCTTTCTTCAAAGGATGGCTTGTTTTAAGACTACTAACTTTTTTCTCTTATTTTTCTTGCTCAACAATATATTTCAACACTATGTCATCTGGAAGGCCTTTGCCATCACCTTCTAGAGGTCCTGGACAAGCTTTGATGCCATTATCAGGGATTCTACACAAGTGGGCTTTCACTCGACTGTATGAGCTTGTATATTGAACTTTGCAATGACTACAAATCCAAATAAATACTCCACCACCTGGACATTGTTGAACCATTTCTACATATTTCGAAAGGGGAGAGGTTGCATTTATTTTGAAACGAGATTGGGCTGTGGTGTTAGAAGTGGATGCCATTGTAATACCTAAGGCATAGCATATTGAAATAATTTTGGTATTGAAATTTCAAATTTGAAACTTAAAAACTTAAATTTAAAAGAATGAGAAGTAGAACAATCAACAATCAACAAAACAAAATAGTTTATTTGTTAAAAAAAATGTAGGAAAAAAATTAAAAAAACTTCAAAGAAACCTACCTCTTTTGATTCTTTGAACAAATCTTGCTCTATGATCTTCTTGGCAACAAACGGAGGCTTGCACGTGCTTAGGAATAGCACAACAATCAACTTTGACAAACCAATGATCAGCCTTCGAATCTATTCAAGCTTGTGCAAGCAAAAACGAAAGTTCAGCAATGGAGGCAAGAAAACGCGTTTTTCATTCACAAATTGTGAAATGAGAGTGTTTTTACCTATTTAGTGTCTTTGGAGGTCGAAATTAGGTTTACAATGAATATTAAATCATATAAGAAGTCAACATTCGGTCAAAAAATATTTAAAAACGAAATAACTTTTGCTTCGCTTGGCGTTTTCCTTGAAAAGGCCGTCCGGATTCGTCGTCCCAAGCCGAATCTGTTCGAATCCACAGAGGCGATGAATTTCTGAAGAATCCGGAGCCCGATTAAATCCAAGTAATGATTTCATCCCTCGAACACGGGTGATCCAGTATCAGTATAAATTTAATCGTGGGTAGCAGACTCTTATAGAAGCATTACCATTATCTAGGATATTCATTTGCTCCATTCCCTCTCATTTGTACACTTCAATCAGGTGTGTGAATATGGTATAAATCTACGTGAATACTTTTGCTTGAGGAGTTGGCATCCTGAGATTGTTCTTATCTTTATTGTGCGGGCTCCTATCTTCAAGATTTATTTGCTTTATGGTGGTATAGTTTTGTCTTTGTTAGTTTTTTGTTTGTACTTGATTTTGTGACTCAAATAAACTTATTATGGATCATATTTATGTCTTTCTTCCTACAATTGTGGTAGTTATTGAATTTGTTTGTTTCAAGTTTGATGTGGATAGGCATTTTTTATTGAGAACAAGGCTCCAACCATGGGAGTTATTTTTAAAATATAAAAAATTCACATAAACCAATAGGAAAATTAAGAAGGGATGTGAAGAAATCATCCATTCAATAGAATTTTACCATATCTCAATCATTCCAGTGGACTTCAAAGCACCATTAGTTACAAAATTAACTTCTAAACTAAGGCCAAATTAGATTAGTGTTAATTTTGGATTCAGATTTTTTCCAAGAAGATAAAGATAACAAGCTCGTCTTTTTTAATGTATAATCAATTATAGACAGAAAAAGAAGGATAATGACACATTGATGTCTGTTTTTTTAGAAGACCGTTTTTTGGAAAGGATGCAAACTCTTCTGTTTAATGGGCTGTGGTGTAATTATTTACGTAGATAGAACTTAGAAGTGGTTGAAGATGATACAATTATTTTCTGTCACAAAAAGACTTGTAAAGATTATCCAATTTTCTGGAAAACTGATTTTTGGATTCAATCCTAAGACTTGGTCATGCCACAATGCTTATTTAGTTTGTATGATATTCTTTGGAAATTATCACCTAAATCTTTAGGTGCCAAAAACTAACATCCAATTGGTGTACCATGGCACTTCTAGGTGCTATTGCTAGCACTAGAATAGTTGAATGGAGGTTAAAATACTTACCTTCGTTTGCCTATTATTTTGTGTTTCTTGTTGTGGTGCTTTGCATGACATCTTACACATTGAAATTATGCATGTGGATCTGATTCTGAGCTTCTAATATATCTCTGCTTTAAATATTATTTGAGAATGTGCAGGACCTGAGTTGCCAGTGTTACCATATAGTTGAAACTTGAGTCTATGTTGCAACACACTAACCATTAAACTTATTTTGGAAAAATAAGTGAAGAAGCTCTCTCATTTGAATTCTGGCCAAGCTTGTGCATACCAAATCTAGAAATTGTAATGATGTTATCATTTTTGCTTCTTTATTTCCTTTTACTGTATTTATATGGAAAACTGTCTCATCTTGTTTGCATAGTTGACTGCTTCATCTTTCTTTTTCAGTTAATTTAGATAAGTTCTTTTCCTTACTAGTTGTACTAATACATCTATTGTTAAATATTTGTTGGAGGTGCTCTTTATATGACTATTTTTCAGAAAGTATGATTTGATTTTCCTCTCACAATCCCCTTTTTTCCTCATTTCTTCTCTTGAATGTACTCCCTCTTCAAATTTAAAACTAATTTTATTTGATTCCTAACTCCTATATTGGTATTTGATTTTTTTCCCCTCAAAGTGCTATTTGATGAAATCTTGGTGCATTGGGTTTAGAAGATTAAAGAGGGTATTATGCTTTGATTGGTTTAAAAATATCGAAGGAAAGTGTTAAATGTTAATTTTGTTGTATAAATTATCAGATGTATATATTAACATAAGATCACAAATATATAGATTACAATAATAGAGATGCAATAATCACGGGGACGTGACTATGACTTAACTGAAAGAAACAGATAATCATTGAGACATGATTGTAGGAGAACTAAAAGAAACAAAAAGCAAACTAATAGAGATAACTAAGAGAGATGAGCATTAAAATAGGAACCGACTGTAGTTCTAATACCCTCCCTTAATGCTTAATCTATCAACTAAAAACTAAGTCTACCCATATTGTGCTAGTCATCAAAATGCAAAATGTGCAGACTCCTCCTGCTCCTTCTGCTCAGTTTGCTCCGCTACGTGAGCACTTTGCTGAGGTGCTTCCTGGTTGGACTTCTCATCAGCCAACCGCTTTCTGCAATACCTCTGTATATGACCAATCTTCCCACAGTAATGGCAAGTAAAAGACTTCTTGGAGCCCTCCTCCGAATCGCCTCATCCTTTCTGTTGAGTGGACTTGCCTTTGCCAACATCCTTGGCAGTAAATGCTTGTTCAACAGTAGGAGATTCACTGCTGCTCCCAAACTGCTTCTTCCACCGATCTTGCTGCAAAATCTTGTTGCACATCTCATCAAACATTGGTGGATGTAATGTTGAGCGTTTTGATGAAGTGCTCGTAGGAACGTGGCAAAATTTTCTAAGTGATTACCACCATATCCTCCTCTTCTACCTTACGACCAATGGCCTCCAATTGATTGTGAATATTTTTTACTTTCATCAAGTGCTCCTGCAAAGACACTTGGTCATCCATCATAATAGAAAAGAGCATATTCTTTAAAAATAAAGCCCTTCCTTTGTTTGAGGTCTCATGAAGATCTTTCAAATGCTTCCAGATCTCTGTAGCAGATTTACCAGAAGGTATTTCTGGTAACATGTCATCGGTGATAGATAATTTAAGAAGCATGACTGCCTCCCTATTACTTCCATCATACTTGTCCTGATCCTTCCCAGCAGCAGTGGGACGAACTTCTGTACCAAGAACAAGCTCATCCAGACACCAGTACTCAAAGATGGTAAGCATCCTTTGCTTCCACGTGTTGTAATTCTTTCCATTGAACCTCTGCGAACTTTCCAACATAATATTGGACAAAGACGCCATCCCTCTCGTTTTCCAAAGCACGAAAAACGAGGTAACATTGTGATCAGCTGGCACAACTCATGATTTTTCAAAAATCGTCTTGAAAGAGGCTCAGAAACTCAGCAAAATTTTTATAGAGAAAATTGTCCAAAACTCTGTGTAAATTTTTGAAGAAATTTTTTTAGAAAATTCTTTGCAAATTTTTTATTTTTCCAGAAAACTGTCAAAACTGGCTAAAAAAAAATATTTTCCTTCAAATTGCCATGAAAACCACCTCGAACCAGAAAGCAGGTCGCTCAGAAAAATGCAAACCCTCAAAAAATTGAACAACAAAAGACAAAACATTGAACTGCAGATAGAAGACACTCAGATCCTTGACTGCCAACCCTAGGCGGACTCGAACAAATCTAGAAACTCCAGAATAGTGGTTGCAACCCAGAAAAAAATAAAATTAAAACCCTTCACTGTAAATCGCACGCCAAAAAAGAAATCTTAGAAATTCTACCATCATTGGCAAAAAAAAGGAACCAAATCGTGCAGTCCGACAAATCGCATCGGACAAATGCCGAACATGTCTGAAAATGCAGCAATTTACTGCAAAAGCAAAATCGCGGTCTCAAATTGTGAAAACTTCTGGAGAAAGACGCCACAAAAGAGAGGTCGTGCGCGCCATAAGAAGCCCTAAAAATGTCAAAAAATTTCCCATAACATAGTCATGGGTTGAAAAATTAGACAAAGCCCTTTGAATCACGCGGAGAAAAGAATAGTTCGCGCGCAAGAAAGGACTTCGATTTTCAATAGAATGGATGGCGGAAAGAACCACAAAACTTCAAAATGACGCGCCTCCAGATCCTTTACGGATTTGCGCCTAGAAATAATGCAAAATGCGGCCAGACTTTACACAAAAACACTAGAAGAAAGTCACGTCATGAAAAAACGCATCTGAAATTTTCCAGAAATCGCGTCTTCAAGGGTTTCGCGCGCGGATCAAAGAAATGCGTCTAGAATGAAATAACCTCCAAAAACCAACAGCTAACCAGGCTTGTACATGAGCTCTGATACCATGTATAAATTATCAGATGTATATATTAACATAAGATCACAAATATATAGATTACAATAATAGAGATGCAATAATCACGGGGATGTGATTGACTTAACTGAAAGAAATAGATAATCACTGAGACGTGATTGTAGGAGAACTAAAAGAAACAAAAAACAAACTAATAGAGATAACTAAGAGAGATGAGCATTAAAATAGGAACCGACTGTAGTTCTAATAAATTTCAAATCAGATATGAACAATAAGCAGAAAAATAAACTCAGAACAGAGAATACAAAATTTTATCCTGGGAAAACCCCCCTACTTGAGGGAGAAAAACCCAACAACACTTCTACTAATAAAAGATCAGGTACAACAGTGCAAAAAATAGCACTTGAGAATCAACCAAGATAGGCAGAGTACAAAATATAACCCAGCACTGAAGTAGTGCAAACTTCTGAGCAATTGCAATCCTCCTTCTTGAGTAGCGAACCTTCTTCTTGATCAAGGAATGGCAAATGAATTGAATGTATGACGAATGAGGAGAGTCTCTCTCCTTTTTATACCAATCCAGGAATAAGCTTCCACTTGAGCCGACCTAGCAAGTATAATTTCTGTTTATAATAAATTTTGACTTGTCTCTTGGCCGATTTGGGCAATGCCTCATGAAGCTAAACATCAATACTCCCTCTTAGCTAGGGAGGTATAGCAAAGTCTTCCTTGAGTCCCACTCAAGGGTATCATATCTTGTCATGGAAACTCTCACCATGATGTCCACAATAGCTACACCCAATTGTGGGAAGCACAACTTAGTCTCAGAGTTGTGTTCTGTACAAGGGCTTTCACCTCATATTTCTCCGACTCAAAGAAATATACACTACAAGGGCTTTCACCTCATATTTCTCCGTCTCAGAGAAATATACGCTACAATGGCTTTCACCTCATGTTTCTTTATCTCAGAGAAATATACGCTACAATGGCTTTCACCTCATATTTCTTCGTCTCGGAGAAATATACGCTACAAGGGCTTTAACCTCATATTTCTCCATCTCGGAGAAATATATGCTACAAGGGCTTTCACCTCATATTTCTCTATCTTGGAGAAATATACGCTACAAGGGCTTTCACCTCATATTTCTCCGTCTCGGAGAAATATACGCTATGATAGATCAGTTCGTCGTTTTGTCCATTCCCCTGACATAGGGAGAATATCTTAATGATGCTGTGACTCCCTCTGGAGCTGGATTGCTTTCCTCAGCACCATTTTCGACCCTGCCATGCTTAACCTGATTTGAGTAGATTCTTTAGAACTACTCCACCACTGCGAGAACCTTGCCTCGGCTTCATTCTCTGAGCTAATCCATCCTTTTGATACATTCCTGCAAACCTTCCATGCTACTTGGTCGGGTTCAGACTTCTCATTCAAGTGCCACCACAAACACCTTTTTGCACCTTCTGCAGTACTAACTCCCAATTGGACTCAGCTCCAAGCACCCACATCAACCTCCTGATCTCCTCGTCCAAGGTTGCTTGCAATGCTTGCCCCAGTGGAACGACTTCCATCCCACATTTCCGACACTACACCTAGCAGCACCTCCAAATGACTTGCGAGAGTCTAACCCTCCTTCCTTCACTCCAAGACTTAGTCCTCCTCGACCTTATCCCTAATCTTTCTTATACTGAATAGGTTTGTGGTGCTACCAATGTCAAATCCAGGTTGACTGCCTTGTGCAATTCCTGTTCTCTGCAACTGGAAAAGCCTTCCAAAGACTTGGCACCTGGCCTTGCAACCCTGCAACCCACTTCGTTGACACCTTCACACCTCTAGCCAATGAATCTGTTTCCTCGCTTCCTCCACTTTACCCAGTCTCCAACACTCCTTGAAGACCCACCTGTGACTCCTCTTCGAGCCCAAACATTCTGGCATACTTTCTCTAGACTCTACTTCTGCTTTTCAGTGTCACAACTTCTTCTCATTGAGCCACTCCAGTTCCTCATGTCATAGGACTCTAGGGGATCGCCTTGCACCCATTCATGTCCAAAACACTTCCACCACAACTGCAACTCAACTTATGCCTGCTGAGCCACTTACTTTGATTCGTGTATCCCTAGATACTCTGCCTCTTCATTTCCACCTCCAAGATGGTTCTATTGCAAACCCACTTGAGTTTTCCTTGGTGCCTTCCAAAGAAACCCCTTGTTGTATTACTTCACTCATATTGAGCAGCCTCAAACTCTGTTGCGTTTCTTCTGCATGCCCATTACACTGCCTCTTGGCATGCCACGTGCCATATTTTTCCTGTAACACAGCACCAAAGGCTCCATTTTGCTTAGGATTGTATGAAACACATAACTCCCTCTTGATCCCTGCCTCAATACAAAAATTACGAAATCCTCCAGAAGTGTACTCCCCTCCATTATCTGATCTCAAAACCTTAATCCTCTTACCGGACATGTTCTCAACTTGTGCCTTGAATTCTCAGAATTTATCAAGGACTTCCTCAGACTCCTTAGATTTGTCAAAGTGGTATCCAATCGGTGCTTTCATAGTATTCCCATTGACCTCTAAATTCATGCAATTTTACATATATCCTCATACTTGATTGCCATCAACAATCTCCCATCATAGATACTTTTGTCAATCTGAACCTTCGCACAAAACTTGTCAACATCAATGCCAAGCAACCTAGCATTGCATCCTCGGTATGCGCCATTAACAATCTTAACAGGTCCCCCAATCTGTGGGATGACCAACTCATGTTTTTTCCTAATCAACCCTTAGAACATAGCCAGTCTCAATCATCTTAATCTCCCCAACGCATTTCTCAATTACCTTTAACACAACCCCCTTCTGCTTATAATATTCTTTCTCAACCAAACCTTTGCTCATGACCTTCATTGCAATTCCTTCAGAGAGCCAATAATCTTTCTTGTTCATTTTATCCTTTGTGCACTCTTGCTCCCTCATAAGGTCTGCCAGAGTAGTAGCCCCCTCGCCAGCCTTGCCCCCATTACTTTCTTTCTTATCCCTAGGGTTTGGATCCCCAAACTGAGAGTTTCTAGGATTTCCCTGGCTTAGTCCCCCATTACTTTCTTTCTTAGTAATTGATTTTTGTTCTCTCTAAACCATGAGTCGACACATCATGCATGATCTGGCATTAGTATTAAAATTGAGAAGTTGCTCCCAATTTCTTCTTAATACGACTCAAAATAATATACACGGATTGGTATCTTTTTTTTTTTTTTTTAAAACTCTCGTCCTTCAACAGAATACTTTGCTTGATACTGCACATTGGCATGTAATTACAACAGGTGGCTGCGAAAGAATTTTGTGAATCACTAAGCTACTTAGTCACTAAAGATTATAAATAGGCACCACCAAGAAAGCACACAACTCCTGACAATTCAAGTTTTCCATCTTCCATCACGAATTACTTTATTACATCAAGGCCCAAGCATTAATAAACCATTACGCCTTTTCATATAAATTACAATCAATTCCGAATCAAATTTCAATCTTAAACAAATGCTCTCGATAAAATGAACATCTTCAACTCTTAATAATTTTCCTCAGTCCATGCTGGCTCTTATTTTGCTCCTCACGTCATCCTTCTGAATACTCGATACTTGAAACATATGAATGATCTGGCGTGGCTATTTAAAATACAGCTTCAGGATTTAAAAGCAACGGACCTCTGGTCTTTAAATGGTGTCTTCAAATAATTAAAAAGCCGATGGTGCTCCCAATAATAAATGGTTACTTCAAGATAAATTACACACCTCTTGAATGGCTTGTGATACACATCAAATACTCTTGAATATTTAGCAGCCGATACAAATCATCTCCCACAAAATGATCAAGTCCGATGCAATTGACAGCAAGCTTGTCTCCAATTCTTTTCCACGCTATAATATCTCAGCTCCTTAAGGACATTTTACCAACTGAATTATAATATCTTCTCACGATGGCACGACAACTTAATATAATAACTGCGATGTATTCATTGCTATGTTGCACGGTGTTTCGGGGATGGGGACGGGGGGACGGTAGGGGACGCGTTTCTGGGACGTTTCTTAAGGGGCAATTTTTAGGGG